>OLKM01003075.1:0-17482 GCA_900291075.1 Melanogrammus aeglefinus | reverse complement strand
GCCTCTTGTGCGAAAGCCTGTATGAGCTTCCACTCTGACAGCCACTGCCTCTTGTGCGGTAAAGCTCTAAGAGCTTCCACTTCTGACACCACTGCCTCTTGTGTAGTAAGGCTGTATGAGCTCTCCACTCTGACTAGCCACTGCCTCTTGTGAGTAAGGCTGTATTGAGCTCTCCACTCTGACAGCCATGCCTCCTTCGTTGAGTAAAGGCTGTATGAGCTTCAATGCCCGGTTGTGGCCCGTGCGTTGGGGTCAGCGCCGTGGGTGCATGAACGTGTGTGAATGGCAGAATGAGAAGCAAGCCGTTGTGCATGAATGTGTGTGTATGAATGGCTGAAGGAATAGCAAGTTGTGTATGAATGGATGAATTTGATCGACGAATTGTAGAGAACTTTGAGTGGCCATAGGTCTGAAAAGTGCTGTAAAAATGAGTATATATCCATTTATTCAATGGTCCAATTTTAGATTTTCCGACTTTGGTAACTTGAACATCCCTTATAATAGCAACGTGCACAATGGAGATGAAATGACAATATTTGTTTATTGTGTGTGTGTGTGTGTGTGTGTGTGTGTGTTGTGTGTGTGGTGTGTGTGTGTGTGTGTGTGGTGTGTGTGTGTGTGTGTGTGTGTGTGTTGTGTGTTGTGTGTGTGGCGCCTTGCAGACAACGCACAAGTCCAGAGTGCCAGGATGTCCTGACCTTCATTCAGCCAGTGGTGTGGAGGCCTTCCTGCTTCCAGTTTTCTCCTTCCACTGAGTACAAGCACACTTTAACAGAGTACAAGTACAGAGTTATAACAAGGCTCTAACATAGCGTTAAAAGGCTTTACATAATGCAAATATCAAACCTGTTTCTATCCAGCTCTGTAAGCCTACTTTATTCTACTCTCTTGACTGCTTGGTTTTGCTTGTACAGTTTAGCCATAAAGTGTCACACATGCTCCACTTTCTGAAATCCAAAGGAAAAGCTTTTCTTTATGCCGGTGTGCAAAATATACTTTTTACTACTTTTATTTTTTTACTTTTTTGGTCGACCTCTCTGAGCATAATTACATTTTATTTTAAATTAATTCATATGACAAATAAAATGTGTAGGATTATGCTTCCCTATTTTGTAATGCTTCTTCCAGGCAGGAAACGGGCCTGTACTAACCCCTGAGCCACATGCCTCCGTTCACCAGGTCCTTGCTACATGCTAACCCAGCCACCAGCATTGCTGTCTTGCTGTCCTGCTATTTGTCAGCTGAGTAACAAGGCACCAGGGCTTCTCAGGGTCTCTTGGAAGTGATGCGTCTGCCTGTGTTCCTCCACATTACATTCACGTTATATTGAGCATAGTTAATCTTCCTCTCTGCCTCATCATGAACATAAAGATATTTTGGCTGCATCTCATCAAAATTCTGAAATATTGACAACAGAGCCAGGTGACTGCTAACTAATGTTCTCTTGTTATATTGAAATAAAATGTGTTCAAAATGTATCCAGTGTTTTCCATTATAGGCATAAGTGTTTATCTAATGTGGCGACCCGGCCCCAGGAATGTCTATCATTCAGGAATTACCACACGCCAAGGTCCGTTCAAAGCCCAATGTGGGGCATTTATTCATTGCAGAACAGAAAACGTTTGGGTCTGTGCCCAACGCGGGGAAAACCAAATGAATACTATGGCTCCCTGAGCCGCGGAAGAGTCAGTGTTCTTGTCTCCCCGGCCGGGCCGGTCACGGCCCTGAAAAGGGAGGTCACTCCCGTCTGGCGCTCCGTTCCGCGGCTGCCAACCTTGTCCGGCGTGCGTGCTCCCTAGGACGTGCTGGGATAGGGTCCGCTAGATCCAGTCGTCGACCCGTCCAAATTGATTCCATAGTATACCCATGCCAGAAAAAATTAAAATTGGATGCATTTGTTTGAAGTTGCCTTTTTGAACCGCGGCCTCTCTACAATGCAGGCTGGGACTTAAAGCGGTACACACATCATTTCACCAACGTCCATTTGACAGTGGATTTTGACACAGTATGCTTCAGAAACATGCTGGCTGATTGTTTTGATATACTGCAACCTTGTAAAGGTTGGTACATTTGCGTGTTCTCAGCATTGAAGTGAAACAGGATATTGTGGTTGTGGATCACCTGCCCAGTGATGGCATGTACAATGAGCAGCAGACGGGTCAGGATGGAGCCTTGGGGGACGTCTGATAGTATGCTGGCGTAAGTGGACGATGAGCTTCTTTTGGACACAACTCCTATTTCTGATGTAAGAGTGGAATCGATCCAGGGCTGAAACAGATTTGCCACACCAAGTCTCTCGTACGGCCAATCAAGAGGTAGTGATCGACTGTCAAATCTAGCAGCATTCGAGTTGTGCAGTTTCCACCATCTGCAGCCTGGAGAAGATCAAAAGTTACTTTAATAAGGTGTTCCCGGTACTGTGGTGCTTAGGAAAAAACATTGAGGTTTCTCCAGGGTGGCATTTTGATTTAAAAAGCATTTGATAAAGTTTGGAGGGCGTTAAAATAGTTTGGGGTACAGGGATCCAGCCGAGGCTTCTTTATAATTGGCTGAACGATGGCAGCTAAGGGTCCAACTCAAGCCGTTTGTTCGTTTTTTGGACTGATCGGATTTGAGGCTTATCTGGTTGCCAATCTTTCTGCCCAGCGTACATTCCTGTTCAGTCATTGCCTGTTTTGTAATTATATCCGTTTACCTTCATTCACGTATCCTGGGTTTTGAGCTTGGACCGTAAAAAGTACACTTATAAAGCCCACATCTATGAACATGTGAACATACTGTATATGATCTCCTCTAAACACCCTTACATAAAGTAAACCACTCAAGAAGGAGGAGCCGAGGCGTGTGGACCGGAACAACCACTGGACTGGTGACGGGCGCCTCAAGGTTTGGCTGTGGGTCTGGAGAGATGGCTGACTGACGGTCGGCGGACATGGCCGACGGGTGGTCTATTCAAGGTGTTCTAGCTGGCCATCGGCCAACAGGGTTTCCGGGATTTCAGGCAGAACATCAAAGGAGAGTCTCTAAACAGCAGGGGGGAAACTCATGCTGGAGTATATACAGATCATACAGTAACAATAGAGGTGACTTTGCCATCAATGCCTTATTCCTCCATGAGCGACCTCTTTGCAGCTGAGATGCTATCAGCGGTATGAGACACAGGGAAAGGCAGCACACCCAAAAGAACTGTGGCCATCCTTGCAGAGTCAACCACATAATGGCAGTTGCCTGTCCATATTAATCCACACATCAGCAGTCAGGCTAACAGCTTCAACACTCTGCATGACAGCCACCTCATACTTCTGGACCACCATGTTCTTAAGAGCCCGTATGGATGGCAGAGTGTAGGTAGGATCCAGCTACGCCACAAAGCCGAGGCTTGTGGACCGGAACGACCACTGGACTGGTGACGGGCATGTACATGCTTTAATCACTAGTAAGCTTCATTACTGCAATGGTCACCCAAAAAACCTCTAAAGCAACTACAGCTTGTTCAAACTGCTTCTGCTAGAGTTCTAACAAAGACCAAAAAATGTGAACATATTACACCAATTCTTCAATCGTTACATTGGCTTCCTGTAGGTCAGAGAATTTTAAAATCATGTCGCTAACCTATAAATCCCTACATGGTTTAGGGCCAAAATATTTAACTGATATGCTTCCACTACATGAGCCTTCTAGACCACTAAGATCCTCTGAGACCAATCTGTTAATTGTCCCCAGAGTAAAAAACAAACATGGGAAAGCAGGATTTAGTTACTATGCAAAAAAATAGCTGGAGGATTTAAGACCAACCCTGACCACTTTTAAAACAAGACTACTTTTATGTATGCTTTAGCTTTCTGATAAATCACAATCACAATAAACGCTGTATGAATGTGAAGTATCTGATATCAGAGAGACTGTTGTTCTGATTCGAGAGATCCATGATCAGATACCAGAGAGACTGTTGATCTCATACCAGAGAGATACATGATCAGATACCAGAGAGACTGTTGATCTCATACCAGAGAGATACATGATCTGATCTTAAATACATTGCAAATGCTTTTTTGACCTTGCCTTTATTTTCTATCTATTTTGTGCTTTTTTTTATACTTTGCCTGTCTTTTACTTTATCTATTTTATTTTATTATATGATAATGTTTATATGTGAAGCACTTTGAGTCTGACTCGTGTATGAAAAGTAAACACTAGGTAAACACTGCAAAAGCCAGTAACTTAGTAGTTGTGTGATTGTGCTATTAATGGATATGTATCTCCTTTATATATGAGAATCCCTGTTTACCACAGAGGATATCCTCATCCATTTATTTATGAGTTGGACATTTAAGCCAAATAACACTTGCCATGTCTTTTACCATGCTGTTAATAATTGTAGGTGTGTACAGCCACATATTTATTCCGGTCACCAATTTATGCATTGCACGGTTGCTGTGCGTGCAATACAATGTAAAGTTGTGTTGTTTGTTTTTGGGCTGGTTTGTTAAATAGGCATGTAGCTAGCAATAAACAACGACTAGCCTATTTCATGACACAATCACAAAGATGCACTGGAACGCTATACATCCACTCAGTGTAATCTGTTTGTCACGCGCAATGAAGTGTCAGCGCATTTAATCAATCACAACTCCCTGAATACTTAACTGATTTTCACACGGGTTTTTTTTGCTGCAAACGTTATACATGTAGCTATGATACAGGGCATATGGTTTGGCGTATATTAATATTCATAGTGGGCTTAACAGTAATAGAATATTCTGATACACGCTATATGTGATGTATGATAGGTAGGCTATTTTGCAAAACACACACACACAACACATATATATATATATATATATATATATATATATATATATATATATATATAGTATATAGATATACACACATACATACATAGGCCTACATATACTACACTAATATATATATATATATACATACATACATATATATCAATCTATATATATGTCTATCTTTATATATATCGATCTATCTATATATCTTTATCTGTCTATGTCTATATATATATATATGTAAATAATGTATTCATATATTGTTTCTTCATTTTTCAACTTATTAAAAAAGCTGAGTAGTACTTTTACTGCCTATCTGCTTCTGCATCGCTATATTAGTGTAGTATATATATATATACACATATATATGTGTACAGATGCAGAAGCAGATAGAGGCAGTAAAAGTACTACTCAGCTTTTTTAATAAGTTGGAAAATGAAGAAACAATATATGAATACATTATTTACATTATCTATATATATAGTGATATATATATATATAATAGACATAGACATAGATGATAGATATATAGATAAGATCGATATATATAATAGATAAGATAGATATGATCTGATTCGGCGTCTACTTCTTTATTTTGTCTATGATCAGAATAGGTCCATGTCAGAAACTCCCCATAAGAAATAAGGGTAGGTCACCTGTACAAGGGGGCGTGACCTGTAAAAGGGCGTGGCCTATATACGGGGGCGTCACCTGCACAAGGGGGCGTGACCTGTACAAGGGGGCGTGACGTTTAATCTTCAGTCCGCAGACAGACTTCTCCGTCGATGGTTGGCTCCACTTGGCTGCGGTTCCTTTGGCGTCGTCGCTTACATATGGGAGCCATGTCCTCTAAGACCGAGATGCCCACGGCGGAGGCGGCCCTGCCCGGCAGGAGCGAGAGTATGAACGTCTCGGGTAAGATTTGAGGACTTCCTTGTTACCTCTAGCACTTAGCATTCTAAGTGTTCATTCTAACTATTGCAGCTGTACTGTCGTTATTAAAATACTGGGTACGTTGAATAACGATACGTATAATACAATGTTTCAGTCGCTGTATAACTAAACTCGGCGTCCTTTGGGTTCAGTCAAAGCAGTAAAAGCCTGTGACCCGCATACATATGTTGTATACGAGCCTCTCGTTAGGCCTACTGCGCACGCGTAAAACGTTACTCCGACTTTGGCTGGTCAGCTCACAGCCAATGGGAACGTTCAGTGGTCAGCTCACAGCCAATGGGAACGTTCAGTGGTCAGCTCACAGCCAATGGGAACGTTCAGTGGTGCAGTGTTGCTCTACCTGTGACGAAAGGGGTACGAGTTACGGTGTGATCCATTTGTATGGTACGCCGGTACGGTCGACTTCTTTAGTAGGTCCGTCGTACCATATACATAGACGCCGCATTGAATGCTGGCGCCCGCTAGAGCGACGTGCCTACAGGGCGGCCATATTGGAACAGTCAAAACTCGCCTCCGACAGTGCATCCACAGACACAAAGGAATAGTGTTTCCTACACAATAAAAAGTGATAATAAATCGCTCAGTTGTCAAGCAATTTTCACGGGGTTTTGTTTGTCAAAACGTCAGACATGACAGACGGACAAACAGAGATCGAACGAAAAGAACACAGAAAATGTATAAATCTTTATTTAAAGCATTTCTTAAAGGGTATACATTACATTTGAGTAGGCTGATCTATGGTGTGTATATGTGTGTGTGTGTGTGTGGTGTGTGTGTGGTGTGTGTGTGTGTGTTATGTATCTATACACATATATATTATTGATATCTTTAATTTAGCTATCATATTATTATATAACAAATATTATATTAATATCTACTAACATACATACAATATGTATGTATGTATGTAGTATTGTATATCATAAATATATATGTACATGTGTGTGTGTGTGTGTGTGTGTGTGTGTATGTATATATATTATATATATATATAGTGATATATAGTATATATATGTGATGTATGTATATGTATGTGTATGTATATGTGTATATATATATATGTATATGTATATGTATATGTATTGTACTATATGTGTGTATGTATGTAGTATGGTATGTATATTAGAGCTGTCAAGCGATTATATATATTTAATGTATGATTAATCGCATTGTATGTCATAGTTAACTCTGAGTTATAATACGCGATTAAGTCATAAATTCTTTTCCTATGCTAAAGTAATCCTCTGATGTTTCTTTCTCATTTTAATGCTCTTATATCAACATGGAGAAGTGCTATCAGCTTGGCTATGTGCAAATGTTTCTTTATAGATAGATACAACATTGGATATATACTGATCAAAATACAGAAATAAATAATAAATATTTAGCATATAGTACATAAGGTAAACTAGGACTCAGCCTATAGTACAGTATATATCAACATAGTAAATATATAGTGCAATTAAATACAAACATACTGCTGTTAGAACATTGCAGTAGACTATTGCAGTCAGGCTACTGCTTCTTTTAAGGATAAACTAGCACTCAGCCTATTAGTGCAATTAACACTAACATATAGTGCAATTAAAAAACATACGAACATACTGCCTTGAACATTGCAAGTGACTTGCAGTCAGGCTACTGCTTCTCTCTAAGGTAACTAGGCACTCTGCCTATAGTGCAATTAAACAAACATAATATAGTGCAATTAGAACAAACATACGAACATACATGCCTTGAACATTGCAGTGACTTGCAGTCAGATGCTACTGCTTTTTTTTTTGTTGAGCCAATCTGCTCAACAGACCAAGCCTGTTGACGTTTTACAGGCAACAAGGAAGCCCGCTTTTTCTGTCAACACACATTCCCAGAGATTGAAACAACCTTTCACAAGGTACTGATGTGGCCGTAGGTCTGTGCACACAGTACTTGCGTGCAAAGGCAGGCCAATTTCAGTGTGAGCCCCATCATGTGTGGACCACCATTCCTGGAGACAGTTATCCATGCCGGTTTAGAGATCGCCTCTGGCCACTCTGTAAGCGCTCCAGATAATCCTGAATATAGTACACTCTCTTTCTCAGACGAAGACCTCGTGTGGCAAGCATGAGATTTAGTTTATTCTTAGGAGGCTCAGGGCGACCTGGTTATATTGGCTGTGCAGGCCTCTCCTCTCCATCTCCTGGAGCAAGGCGCGGACCGTTCCTCACACCTTCAACCCCTTTCGGGTTTGCTCAGACACTTGAGGTCCTTAAACCTTGAAATAAATTGAAATCAACTTTATAATACAAGTACAAGGTGCGGAGGTAATAACAAATTTGTGACAAATATCACATATCGATACTAGAGAGCTAAATTAAGAAAAATAAAATACAAACAAAATATGCTAAATAGAAAAGAAGCAAGCAACCTAAGACAAAACAAACACACAACTGAAAGAAACAACTCAACTGCTTGAGGAACTGAGGAAAATAGTGAGAAAGAATGAAGTATGGCAAATCTGAACCTTGTGCAGTCAAGTGACTTAGCAAGCAAACTACTACTCTATTCGAACCATTGTATAGCTGAAATCTTGGTCTTCTCCTGCTCACGACCTTCACCATGTGCTGCGACAGAGGTTCCCTTGAAACTTGATCCATAGTAAGCTGGGTCGTTCCTCACAGTGGACTTCCATAACTCCTTGACAGGTACACAGTGCTGGCAGGCACAACTGAGCACAGACACATACTGCTCTCCTGCCAGAAGTTTCAGGACACAATGCTGCATGAATAAAAGAAGAGGAGCACGTTTAGTGGGGGAACTATTTACGCCTACTGTAGCGCGAACACACACACACACACTAACACACACAACACACAACACAAACACACACACACCAATCACACACACAACAACACACACACACACAACACACAACACACACAACACATCACACACACACACACACCACACACAACACACTTTACCGTACTGGT
This sequence comes from Melanogrammus aeglefinus, assembly GCA_900291075.1. Classification (NCBI taxonomy): domain Eukaryota; kingdom Metazoa; phylum Chordata; class Actinopteri; order Gadiformes; family Gadidae; genus Melanogrammus; species Melanogrammus aeglefinus. The sequence continues at coordinate 8,760 of OLKM01003075.1, read as the reverse complement.
TCTGACACAGACCGTACTTTGATTATTTAAACATCTAACAGAGCAGATGAACACACGACAACGATTACACAGATTATAATAACTTGCAGTGCTCCAGCAGACTTACGAGATTTCACATTTACCTGGCCAGCAGGTAGCGGATTTGCGATGGCGACGTTGGTTGGTGTGCAGAGGAGTGCATAGAGGAGGAGGAGGAAGTGCTGCCTTGACCGCAGCATCACTTTGTTCCTTTTAAAATAATTATTCTCACTGGTCGCATCACAATTCCGGTTCGGTTGGCATCACTCCACCGATAAATTTGTTGGTGATGGTTACACCTCTATTTGCATATTTAAATCGAACAGAAAATACACCAGCCACACACTATAAAAATATCAAGAGTTTTTACAGTATTTTGCTAATGCAACTGGAGCTAAAACGCGCTGTTATAAGAGAGACACCTTTTACGCATCAGGTTCAGTTCTTGTGGCTGGCCACTCCTGGTAGTTTAAGTGTGGTCAGCCTTTTGCCGATGTGGTGCAGCCTTGATTCTTGAGGAACCAGACACCACAATCTTGTTAGTGAGGTAGAACTGTGTGTTGTCGATGTCCAATACCGTGTGTACCTGCAGTAATGTTCTCCACAGCATCAAGAAGTACATTCGTCTGTCCAATCTCCCTCACGGACAGCATGACAATGACCCACTAGAAGCTTCCCAATGGACCGGCGAAGTAATGGGCTGTTACCCCGAGGTAACTTTACGATTATCTGACGAGCATCGTCCAGTAATATCCAGTGAGCACAGTAGGTGCTCGCTCTGTCGCTCTCCAACGGCTGCTGTACCTTAGCCATTCTCCGTATATTCGTGCAAATTCAGTACGTGGCTTGACATGGATGGCCTCTGGAAGAGCAATTGCTGTAGGTCGCATTCGGTTGCGACTCTGTACTGCGAATTACTATGAACAAGACCCTCGTGCTCCTTACAATGGTTAGCAGGCCTACATGCTTAAGTGGCCAAGCCATTTAGCATTATGGCTGCAGTAAGCTTGTTCTTAGAACTTGACAGCATGCATGGGCTCCCGGTATCTGACGTACCATTGTTGAGCCTGACTACCACACGAGGAGGCAGGGAAAAAGAATTCCATTGGCATGTCGAGCCAGTTGTACGCCAAGTAAGTGGTATTCTCAGACTGGACCTGTCTGCCGATGCTACCAGCTCAGTCCACACAACGGCACCATCACCACTCATATTACCTTGATCTTGTCAAGTGGTACTCATTCTGGCAACTTTATTTTAAATATTAAACTATTCAGATTAAGAATCGTTATGGCGTCCTTCTGATTTACATTAGTTTTTGACGGTGGCTATGCCCCAACCGTGTTTGTATGTGCGCACCGATGCGTGCATCGGCATAGCTAGACGAAGCAGTCTGCATTTTTTTCCGGTGCTAAGCTAGAGTCGAAATGGTGCTATGCTGTAACATTCCGAGTAGACTTTGTATTTAGGTATTCATAATAGCATATAAAAAATCTAGTCAATGCATTCTGCGATAAGAGCAACATGTGTGACCGTACAAATCATTAGTTTCGAAAATAGTCCAAAATACAACGAATAATGATACTCTAAATGAGTAATATATATGTATATAGTTTGTACGCTCTAATCCGTATGCGATGATGTAACTTAAGATGGCGGTGCTTAGGTACACCTCCAATCGAGCGACGTCTATGTATATATGTTATGCGTCGTACGACTGTAGACGCCACAGACTCTCTTTATGCATAGAACGTATCTTTATAACGTGGATGACGCAGGTGTTATATGTATGTAAGACGGTTGTATGTCTAATATGCTAGGTATAGTATCGATGCTTCCTTTAACCCTATAGCATAGGTTACTCTGAGCAATCTTATAAAGTATAGGAATAGTGTAGTCCCATAATAGCACGTTACGGCGGACATTTTTGGAAGCAGGTGCTCACAAAGAAGATTACCGACTCTAAAAGGCTCATGAGAGTACCGGCAAAGCATTATGATATGGAAGAGAAAAATATAATTGATAATAAAGGATAACAATCAGGAACAGTATTTTGCATCGAAATTAAGTATATTAATTGCTGTTGTTAAGCACACTAGATTCACAATGAGACAATAATATGTAGATGTCACATTTAGGAACGACTACAGGCATAATTACAACATCACATAAATTGGCCATATTGGTATAAGGCAAATAGTACTGTTAAATAATTCGAGACAATAATTCTACACTAAAAAACTTATCAAAACGCTGCCTCTCGGATAAATAAAAATCTTCACAGGAGCATCCTCCTTGGGTGGCCAATGTCTTGAAGTATTTCGTATCGAACTTTCCTGTGATTTATTTAAACGTGTTTTCAAGGCGGCATCTAATCGTTGTTGTTAATTCATAAAAAACAAAACGTTCGGGGGATTGCAACAAACACTGTCTTGACCTGTTAGTCCTTTATACTTGCCAGGTCAGTGAAGACGGGTGTGTCTCGAGAAAAACCGCATAACTGCTTACTATCGCTTATGGTAGTATCCGAATAGTCTTCTACTTCCGGAAAGAATTTTGTGTTAAAGCAGCGTCGCTAAGCTTGACTAAGACCGTACTCACAACTGCCCCAGAATGCAACTGCGGGTCTAATTCAAAAGAACAGTGGCAAGCAATGCGATCGGCTAAACCGGGGAGCCGCAGCCGACGCAGAGGCCCACAGCTGATAGCCGAATGTACATTGTTTAAATAAATTGTTTTTAACACATCACCCCGGAAATACCTATAGGTTGAAGATGGTACTGTGACGTTAAATGTCGAACCGGTATTATATATTATTTATAATATTATAACGGCGCCCAGGCCGGTAAGGTTATTGACTCAACGTCATGTGCACACCTGTCAATATTGATCTGCACGTCATCTGAAGGGTGGTAAAGTAATAGGAGGTCGAATACTCAATAGGATTACTCAATCATGTGTGTGTTTTCGAACCCACCCCAGTCAGTCTGCCCCGGTGTGGCCTTGCGCTCAGCACTGGAATATGTGGGGGATGAAGGGAGAAAAAGGCGGCGAGGCGGGACGAGGCTTTGCGAGGCACTCCGGAGAGCAATAGGCATGAAATACGTATTCTACATCTTATGACCGGCGGATGCATGTTCTGGGCGAAACTTCTCACCAGAATCAAATAAATAACCCTCAGAATTCAAAACACATTTGGGGAAATGTGAATGACAGAGAAACTAGATTGTATTCTAAAAAATATTTGATGGAAATGAAAAAAAAAATTGGGCTCAAGAAACAAACAGAGAGACACTTTTTCTTCAAACCAAGGGCACAGAGCTGGTGAGCTATGAGCACCACTTTGGGTCTATCCTGTGCAACGTAGCCTGTGTGTGTGGTACGATGTAGTATGTATGTAGTATGTGATGTAATGTGTATGTATGTATTATGTATGTATGTATGTTACTTATGTATTGTAATGTATGTATGTAGTAGGTATGTAATGTATGTATGTATGTATGTATGTATGTCAAAAGTATGTATGTATATAACTATTATATTGTAGACATAGGATCTTGCTGGTCTTCTAGTCAGTGCTACTTTGCTCTGAAAGGAAAAAGGAAAATAGTACAATTGATATGAGCAGGTAAATGAAATTAACTACAAAGAGATATCGAGGGACATGAGGCTGAAAATTTAACTAGTGATCTCAGTGAAAACTTTTTTGTTTTAGGGGGGCTCTACATTAAAAACTTAATTTTAACTGCGCATCACGCGAGCAGAACCCTCTCTTCAACCACATTTGATCGCATGAAGGGGACAGTGAAAATAGAGCAGCACCAGATTTTATTAAAGTAGGACGCTCAATCTCGCAGTATATAAGGGCACAACGAAGGCGGAGACACTCGGTATGGCAGCATACGGTGAGCAGGATTACGTATCTTGAAACGTAAGCATTGTTGTAGATATCCTGACTATGCACTTTACGAGCTTAAAAGCAAAAAAGCATACACAGTTGTAAGGAGTGGTGGCCATGGATGTGTGGATCTCAGGAGGCATGTCCGTGCAAGCTACAGAACAAATATTAACTCCATCAGCACCACTCTTTAACATCTTCAGAAACTGACTTCTGTTGGTGGTCCCTGCAAAGCTCAGTACTGGCCTTATTATTTAGAATCCCAAGCAGCCCACCGTAACACACGTTTGGGATTAGAAAAACAAAAAATACTGGTTTATTTAATAACAACTCAAAGATCAAAGCATAACAATAACTAAGGGTTTAGCTTCAGAGGTGGAACCAAGGCCAAAAACAAACCAAAAATACTTCTACAAATAGAAACAACAATAAACGAAACCTGAGAAAACAACATGATACAATAGGCTTCCCCTGCCTAGCTAGTCAAAAAAAAAACACAGGGGAAAGAAAACGATATCTAAACTCAAATGGCAGTCCACACCTACTCCTTCAAAAACAAAACTAACTTTAATTCAATTTTAATTTGTATAGCGCCAAATCATACATTTTTTATTTTTATCGCAAAGGCACGTTTAACCAATATCCCCATAAACGAAATAGGAAAAAACCACAACAGTTCCCCACAGTGAGCAAGCAGCGTGGCCGACAATGGAGTAGGAAAAACTCCCTTTTAACAGGAAAAAAAACCTCCAGCAGAGAACCAAGGCTCATAAAGGAGTGGAACGGCCGTACTGCCTCGAGACTAGTCGGGGTTAAAGAGAACAGAAGAATAGAGGAAGAAGGAGAGCCAGGAGGGGAGAAAGCAACAGAGAAAGAACGAGACGAGAGACCATGGAAGAGACATACCAGACACATAGTGTGTATTTCATACAAACAACGTGTAATACGCAAATAACATTAACAATAACAACTAATCAACTGAATGAATTGTGCAGTAGTACGCTAGGGTACGGTCTCAGCTAGCTGCCAAACACAAAGTTTACCTGTAAAAAAGAAAGGGGTGGGGGGCAGTATGGGCAACTACAGGAGAGAGCAGAATGAACGTTACTGTTACGCCTTACAATTGAATATAAGGGAACCAATGAGGGTGAAGAGAACAGAACCAAGAGATTAGAGAGACCACCTGGGAGTAGGAACAGAAGGACTTGTCGACCGGCTAAGTGTGGCTGGTTTGGAGAGGAGGAAAGAGGAGGAGGAGGAAGTGCTGCTTGCCCCCAAGCCATCCTTTGTTCCTTTAAAAATGAATTATTCTCCGAGCCGCAATCCATTCCGAGGTATTGGTCTGGCATCACTCCACCAATAACTTTGTTGAGGTGATGGTTAAACACGCTCCTATTTACAATATTTAAATATCGAAACAGAAAAAAAACTACAGCCCACACCCCACAATACACAAAATAAATACAAGAGTAATTACAAGTAATTCTTTAATGAACTGGAGCTAAAACCCCTGAAAAAAGAGAAAACCGGTTTTTCAACAAGCTTCTTTCTTAGTGCTGACCCCACTCCTGGTATTTAGAAGTGTGGTCAGTTTTGCGATGTGGTGCAGCCTATTGAGGAACACAGACACCGCACAAAGTTTTAGCTAAGGTTAGAACTGTGGTTGTTCGATAGCCAAAACTGTGTGTCTCCAGTATGTATTCCCCGAGCACCAACAGACACATCCGATCTGTGCAATCTTCTCTCACAAGGACGAGCCCATGCCCAATGAACCAACCCTTTAGGCAGCTTGCCCTGAGTGACTGGCGAATCAACCTGCATCTGCTAGCTTCCACACCAACCCTTATGACTCGTGCTTCTGAGTGGAATGCACATTCAGCAACACGCATTATTTTTTGAAGCACAAGTAGGCTGTAGCTCTTCATCCTTGGGAAGAGGATTTTTGCCCACACGTCCCATTAGATTGAAACAGCCAAATGGGCTGACAGGGGAACACGCCTAACAGGCAAATAGAAGCTTATTGCTCAGATCGGACGTGACATTACCATGTGTCGGGGTAGACTGTAACTTGCCCAATTTACTGGGAACCAAAATTTTACTGGCTAGTGCTTCTTAAGGGGAGGATTTGCAAACTCTTATTTTCTTTAAAGGATGCGAACCATCTATACGGAAACCCAATTATTTGAACCTGAAATACAGGGACAGCTTGAAATAAGAACATGCAACGACACCTGCAAATTATGTTAACCACGGATCATACGTTATCCACTTACGAGAGTAGGACCTGAAAAAAATCAAACATTTGCACAAAAAAACTGGAACAAGACACATCATGTCACATCACTTATCGCTCAAAGAAACTCCCTTTTCCTCACACATCACAATCCTTTTAATCCCTTTCGCTCCCACAGCACCTGTCCCACCTTCTCCATCCCACCATCGTCCCCTTAAGAGACCAAATGCTTAGTGGGTTAACGTCCAGTCCTGTCGGTTTATTTGACTATATAACAATCTGCTTACAGCTCTAGATTATCTCTTTAATTACATGTTACCTGTGAAAAAGTGATCCCCACGAAGATCGTGTTTTGATGTTACACCCGATTAGAGCAATCCAATACGCTGCAAGAACGTCCCGGCAACTTTCCTTGCTAATCTTGGGGTCCGAGAAATTGTCTGCTGATGAACATAAGTAAGACTTGTATTTAGGTTAATTCACAGATAAGGCAATTTTCAAAAATTCCGAAGCAACCCTGTAATCATAGCTACATGTGTGACGCTTTTAACAAATCAATAACGTTCGAAAAAAATGGCTCAAAATTCCAGCGAATAATTGTACATTGAGATTGGAGGAGTAACACCTCTGTTTGTAGTTTGGATAACGCCTCTAAATTCCGTTTGAAGTGACTGTAACCAAGATGGCGGTGCCTTTAACGGGCACCAGTGTCCGCCTGACCCCTCCAACAGTCCGACGTGCGGCGTCTATGTATATATGTCTATGCGTCGTACGACCTGGGGCCTCCACGGATTCTCTTTTTTGCGTAGGACGTTTCCTTTCCTAACGATGATTGACCCAGAAGTGCTTTTGGAAGTGAAAAGGGCGGGTTGGAAAATTCTAAAAAATGCTTAGGAAAGGAGCTCGATGCGTCCTTTTAATCACCTAATAGCAATAGGTCCTCCTCCTGAGCAACCTTAAACGAAAAGGAAAGGCGACATGAGTGGAGCTCCCATAATACCTTCGTTGACGGCGGCAATATTAAAGCAACGTGCCACCAGGGACGCAAGTTTTACAGACTCTACGCGAAGGCTCTGGAGAGACGCGGTAAAAGCAGAAGAAGGGAAAGAGAAGAAAATCATTTGATAATAAAGGAATAACCAATTCCAGGAACATTATTTGCCATCGAAATGAAATTATATACTTGCTGGTTATTAGCACACAAATAATACCTTTAAAAAAAATAAAATGGTCGATTTCACATTTAGAGAACGACTACCGGGCAGTTAATTCCAAACATCAACATAAATTGACCCTTTTTTTTCAATGGATTCAAGTGGCTTTAAAGTATTCCCTGATGGCCAATTCCGATCCGAAAGGGAACTCTCACTGAATGTCCCCCCGACCCACCCTGAATTGTCTTCAATACGACAGTAAACGCAGGATCCCAAGCGCACTTGGTTGTAGTACACTCGGAAAAACGGTAGTTCACCGAGAGAACACTAGAGGTCAAGCTGTCACCCCCTGTAAAGCAGTGCCCGTCGGTTAGGAAGAGTGGAGGTCCATTCTTTTAAGCAACTGACATGGCAAGGAGGCATAAAGGTTAGGAGATGTGACTATTCGTAGAGGCCCAATTTTCCAAAGCCAGTCCTTACGGCAAAAGGCCAGCGTTGGAACGCGATGACAAACGCCGGTCACTGTTTACCTGCGTAAACGGTTCCCTTCCAAATGTCAGGATAGAAAAGGCTTTAAAATGAGATGGTCACAAAACACTCGATCCCAGGTATCGCCTTAAAACCTAGCCCCGCACACACTTCAGCCAAATTGAGGTGCCCAAAGAAACTATACCTATGGCAAGTGGAGTGGAGGAAAAGAAATACCATACTAATTAAAAAGTGTTTTTCAGAGATGGTAGTAACTTGAGAAAATATCTTGCATATTTTTTTATTATGCAGCTTGGCGCTGCCTTAACCAGTATTTTTTACCCTTTCAAGAAGCATTTCATATACGAAGCAATTGAAAGAAGATTGAATTAACCATAGGCTACCATTACTATCTTCCGTTACCTTGTCTATGCCTCAGATCATAAGCCATCTGATATATCATTTTAGTCCATAACCGTACAGTCCCTATTTGAAGGAAACTATGTTAATGTAAATCAAGGATAACGTCAAAGCTTTTTTGGGAAGCCAAAAAAAACAAGCTATTTTTGCTGCTATGATTTCACATTAAAACCGTTAGCTAAGCTTACTTGGCTTTTTTTTTTTTTTCATACGAATTTCTGCGACCCACCGAAAGTGTGACCCCAGGGGGCTATGGTGCATAATTTTTCTGCAATATGCACGACCTTGAAGCGTAGACGGGGCATGACAAAAACATACATAAAACATAAGATATCTCATCTCATCTTCAAACCGCTTATCCGGGGTCAGGGTCGCGGGGGCAGCATGCGTCAAAGGCAGGGGGCCCCAGACTTCCCCTTCCCGAGCCCCAATTGACCAGCTCTGACGGGGGGATCCCGAGGCTTCCCAGGCCAATTCGTTGGAGACCCTTATAAATCTCTCCAACCTAGTCTGGTCTTACCCCGGGTCCTCCTCCCCAACTGGTGTGGGGCCTGGAACACCTCCCAAGGGA
>OLKM01003074.1:32500-44970 GCA_900291075.1 Melanogrammus aeglefinus | reverse complement strand
CTGCGTGGGATCAGGAAACCAGGACCCACGTATGGTGGGCAAATCCTGGGGGGTTGGAAGTGAAGCTGGAGGACCACAGCGCCGGACTGGACTCCTCGGCGGGGCCAGGGCTGGACCAGGTCGTGGGTGGGAAGGCACCCGGTCACTTGGGCTGTAGGGCCGGCCCAGGATTACTCGATGACCAGATCTGGAGCCGCGGTAACGACAATCGGGTAACGTTTACAGAGAGCATGATGTCCTGACATACAGGTGATCAAACTCGTTTCTTATTAAAAAAAATTAATCGGTGTAGTTTCATTAAGTAAGGCTGATGTATGGTATAGCTTATTCGACAGAGAACAACCAAAATGTGGTGGTTGGGCGGATGAATTGTCTAGAACTCCACCCTCTCTGGTTGAAAGCTCTTTCCTCGCTGCAGCTGGAGAGAAGGATCTCAGAGGTCGTCCCTTCCTCTATTGGCCTCTCTTCCTCGGCTTGCCTCCCTTCCATCTACTACTGCCGTCTCTCCTCTACTGTGCCTCTCATTCCTCTTCGGGCTCTCATCCTCTGAGTGGCTCCACTTCCAACACCTGGCAGTTAGAGCATTATTACACTAGTTATTATAACCGAACATGATGTAACTTATTTCATGCAGACAACTCACACTGTCGATTAACCAATTACGCAGCCCAAACTTACGGTGAGCAATGAATAATCTTCACCAACAGTATGTCTTCTTCTTCTCTCGGATCCACGGTAACAGGTTCCCTCTCCTCCGCTTCCGTCTGGTCCACCTGGAACCCTCCTGGTGGAGGGAACAACGCAGAGTCAGATTCACCAGCCATCACCCCTGAAGCCTGGCATGCGTCTGAGGGTCGAGCGGCAGGCACCCCACCTCTTGAGCTGGCACCTCCCAGCCTCTTCTCCTCCTCCACTCCTCGAAGAGACCGCGTCACCACTGGTGCACCAGCGGGAGCTGAGGACACTACCTCGTCTTCAGGCACCACAAGTTCAAAAGACATCGACCTGTTGCCTGAGGCCGCTCCGAGGCCATCGAGGCGTTCGACCACTCACACCAACTACGGCTCAGCAGAACGCTGGCGTAATCTGGGAACTGCGGCTCGAGCGAAGGCGATCTGCAGATGTCTTTGCCAACAAATAGGAATGAATTAGTTCATCCGGTGCAGGAGAAACCATATGGTTGTTATGAAACGTTGGCATAGCAACCATAATCAATCAATTTGCAGCATCCGTTGGCGCTGGAACTTTTTGATGCATGTACTGACATCGATAACAATCTACATATTCATGTCCCCTTGTCCGATTATGCACCAACAGGTAAAGACTTCTAACTGCACAGCCGGGCCTTAGTATGTTGGAGATGTGGGTGTGTCCTCACCCATTAAGCTTCCGCCCTCCAGCACCTGGCTCTCACGAGTGAGGCTCCGTCCAGGGGGAACCACTGGCCCTCCAGGACCAGCTGTGGTTCAGACAGCAGCGTCTCTGACTGGGACGACAGCACCCAGGGAACCCCATGGCGGCTGGTCCAGGCAACTGCGGAGGAAGCTCGCGGCCGTGGGGGCACAGCGTATGGATGTGAAGGGGAGCACTGTGCGTCGGGAGGCCAGGGATGATGAAGAGTATCAGAGGGTGCGAGCGGTCTCTGGCGTTGGCGCGTAAAGTCTGGAATGAACGGTCTGATTCACACCTTCACAATGGCAGCATCTCCTCTCTTGGGCTCCATGTGACGGGGAAGAAGAAGGCCTCCCTCACTCGTGGGGACTTGGAGCGATCGCCACACCTTCACACGGAGCAGACCGTCATAAATATATATGTATTATATATATAATTGATAAATACATTAGACTCATCATTGAATCAAGAACATATATTAATAAAAGAATCAAATAAAAATGCGCAGTAGAAGACTAGAATATAGATTAAATAGAAAAACTATAAACAGGGAAGTTAAAACTATGATAGATAAGAGAGAGAGGAGAGAGAATGGGAATAGAGGTTGACAGGTGAAAACAATCTTGAATAGCTGTTGGTTTGTTGTTTCTTATTGTTTTTTGCATCCATCAGGGTGTAGGGCAGGACTGGTACCTTGGTTCTGTGGGTTGGTCTGCACCCGGAGGGACCAGTTTCTGGCTGTCCGGCTATATAGGCCTTTCCGCTTCTTCTTCAACTGGAAACACAGCGCCTAGTGCCTAAAACAACACAACGCAACACAACGGCAGGCCAACACCAACCCCACGCACAACAACGCAACGATTAAAACAACCAAACCCAACGCAAACGCTAAACAACACAAGAACAACACTACACAACACAGCGCAACCAAAGGGGCGTTGACTTAGAGGGGCGTGTACTGAAAGGGGCGCGTGTCTCAGAGGGGCGTGTCTCAAATGGCGAGTCTCAGCAGGGCGAGTCTCCAAATGGTGCGAGTCTCAGCAGGGGCGAGTCTCAGAGGCTGTCGTCGTGTCTCAGTAGGGGGCGTGCTAGAAGGGGTGTACATGCTCTCAGAGGGGCACTCGCTTCCTTCAATCCTGCCCGGGTCTGTCGGTGTCTCAGCGGGCGTGTCCCAGAGGGGCGTGTCTCAATGGGCGTGTCTTTAAAGGGGCGTGTCTTCAGAGTGGGCGTGTCCCAGAGCTGGGCGTGACTCACGGGGCAGCGAGTGGCACCTCTTCTCCAGATACAGGCAAGAGCAGCCGGCCGTCGCGGACGCCCCTGGTTACTGGTCTAGGGACAGGACGCGACCTCGCTGCCAGCACCATTGTGCAAGCCATCACACGCAGAGGACAGAGGTCAGAGGTCAGGACGCTGAGAGAAGAGACCGCAACTACAGGCCTAGAGAGGAGGACTATGTTTCAACTGCACCTGTTCCAGTGCCTGGTGTCCTGGGACACCATGGGACCCACTCCATGACCAACGGACCCGGCCGGACTCACGCCCTCTTCAGTGCGTCGCCACTGCGGAATGGACAGGACAGTAGAAAACCAAAGTCAGTGAGGCATTGACCTCTGACCGATGTGGCTGGTACGATGAGTCTAGTGTGGACGAGCTCCACCTGGTCGCGGAGCACTGTGATTTGGATTGATGTCTGCCAGGCTGACTGTCAACCGTGGAGACAAAGAAAAGTAGGCACACTTTCTCTTAGGCGAGTGAGGCCTAGTTACCCTTAACCTAAGCCTCGCTGCTAATCCAACAACACTTAACTTTAACTAACCTGCTGCTAATCACAAACAAACATGAAGTCGTTACGTGCAGAGAATGTGAACTCTACTTACCTGGAACTTTGACCCGAATCATTTTACAATCTAGCAGTTTGTTCATCAGATTTCATATTCATGCTGTAAAGACCGCAGGAGATGAGATTATGTTTGTATGACCTCAGGCTCTGTGGTCTACTGTCTAACACCCAACTTGCCTTCACCCCATGGGTCCTCTTCACCTGCCCAGGGAAAGTCATCCTTTGTCCATGTTCCTGTATCGTACAGCTCCACCTTCACCTCCAGGCCCCGAAGCCTGAGGCCTCATCACAAACCTGGGAGGAGACCACACCATGGAGGTACTGTCCCACCACATCTCGAGGTACGTCCACCCACATCGAGGTTACGTCCACCACATCTCGAGGTACGTCCACCACATCTCGAGAGAGCCACTCACCAGCCTCCGCAAAGGACTTAAGACTCACTTGTTCAGAGTTCACCTAGAATAGACCCTGCATTGCCACCCCCTCCCACCCCTTCTCACACACTTATTGTATGGTGTACTTCCTGGCACTCAAAAACACTCAAAAAATTACTCAGTTGTGTAGCGTCCCAACCTAGCTATCTCTGTTGTACACAGGGAATGGGTTAACCTAGTGATTGTTAGCGCTTGGCCCTTGGTTCTAACATCCTTACTGTACCGACAGCGATGTGTTATGTTTCTCCTTCTGACAAATAGACTTGTAAGTCGCTCCGGATAAAAGCGTCTGCTAAACGCCCTGAATGTAAATGTACATCTGATGGACACGTCAGTAAGTGGGTCAGAGTAGCGGACTGCGCAGGGTGTATTGCGTGTGCTCACCTCGTTACATCTCGTTCTCAGGTGGTGGTTGTGAGGTTCTCCTTATCACGTGACTCTTGAAGGCGTGCTCTCCGACCGTGACCTTGGCGTTAGGGGTCACTCTTGCCCTTCCTCATGCCCCCCATCAGGTTGGTCCTTGGCAACCAGGCTCTGTCGCGCTCAGCAGGTGCAGCCTCAGCACCCCCTGCAGGCCACACATGGAAGTGCACGACTGTCAACGCACACCAGGGGGATAGTGGATAAATAGGGTTTTGTTAAATCAGAATGCTTCATGGGTTTGTTGGTGACGTTTTCGCCACATTGAAAGGGGGGTCAACAGGGTGGAGGTATTGTAACTGTAACGTAAGCTAGGCTAGTGAAAACATTGATTAGCCACTTCCAGCATGAAAAATGCTGTGGCAGTTATAAACACAACAAGGTCTCCTCAAAATCACGTGACAAATAATGACTACACCATGACCAAAGAAACATAACTTCGGACATAATAACTAGCATTCCATGCTAGTTATTCCTACTCCTATGCTCCCAAAATGGCGGCAGTCGATGCATTGTGACGATGTGATGCAAAAACCCAATGGGGGGTTAATGCTTTGAACTTAATAATTAATAAATGCCGCATTCTGTCCGCATGACGTAACGCCGGCTCATCAGCAGCTCTCTCACCTCGCTGCCGAAGACGTGGGTCTGGGGAGGTGTGGGGAGGGCCAGCGGGAGGAAGCGTCCTCCTCTTCCTCTTCCTCCTCCTCTTCCTCCTCTTCCTCCTCCTCCTGATGGGACACAGCGGCGGCTACCTCAGCTGCTACCTCGGGCCCACGGCCCCCCGGGACCTCAGAGGCCGGCACCGCAGCGCTCTCCAGAGGGGGCGTGTCCACTGAACTCGACCTGGAGAGGAAACACAACAGAGGGAGGTTTACAGCCCACCGTCGGTTGATGTAGTATGGATTCCTCTCGTTGTTGTTGTTGTTGTTGTTGTGAGGGGGCGTGCTGCCCGTCTCACCTGAGCAGGCGGTCCTCCTCCATGCTCTCCTTAGTCCTGGAGGGGTCTGATCCGGACGCTGGCTTGGTCTGGACACCCCCACCCGGGCACTTAGAGGGTATCAACACCTGCAGCCAGACACACCCATCACATCACAAGAGGGTTCCTATTGGATGTTATCGTTGTTTAATAAGTAATCATATTTAAATATGTGAGCGCATTAGGAACAGGAACAGTAAGTGGAAACGGGTTCAAAATGGAAACAAGGACCGGTGGGAGGACAACAACAACAACAACAACAACAACAACAACAACAACAACAACAACAACAACAATAAAGAAATGTGCCTGCCTTAAGCTCCGCCCTCAGCAGCACCTGGCTCTCAGGTGAGGCTCCGTCCAGGTGGAACCACTGGTCCAGGACCAGCTCTGGTTCAGACAGCAGCTCCCTCACTGGCACCACCAGGGAGCCCATGGCCAGAGCCCAGCTGTGGGACAGCTGACCCGAGACCAGCAGGAGGAGAGGGTTAGCTAACACAACAGCACGTTGAACAGCACATAAACAACAGAAGCTTTCTCTCACAGCTGACCCCAGACCAGCAGGGTGAGAGGGGAGAGGGTCAGACCACAGCTTTAGCCTGTGTAACAGTATATAAATACCTTCTCTTAGAGCTGACCCCAGACCAGCAGGGGGAGTGGGAGATGGTTTAGGTTTACTAGTATTAACACAGAGGCTTTCTCTTACAGCTGATCCCAGAGCAGCAGAGTAAGATGGTGTATGTTAAGAGGGTTAGCGCACAGCACAGCATGTTTTAACAGTATTCAACACACTGAGGCGTTCTCTTCTGGCTGAAGGACGCTCACCTTAACCACGAGAATATCTTCTATGGGGTCACGAACCAGGAAGTGAAACGCCTCGTTCCATTTAGGAGCCGTGGTTCGCTCGCACACCTGGAGACGAAACACGGTTGGGTTTAGGACGGAGTCAGACACGCCCTGGTTAAGGTGGACAGGAAACGGTTTGCCTTTGTCGGGCATCGTTTTGAAGGCGTCACAAAGCACTCACGGTGGTTTTGTGGGAGGTCCTCCCCAAGACGATCTCCGCCCCCACCTTCGGCTCCTTCCCGCTCTTCTTGAGCTGCGTGGAGCAAAACGACACAACGTTTACGATACTTTTATTAAACACACAGCCTCACAGCGCGCACAAAGTCGAGAGCATCCAATGTTCAGACAACTGCCTTGGAGCCAAAGATCATTTCAATCACGTGATTGAAAACATCCTCGTGGTCTTCCCTGCTGATGTCCCCCTGACCCACAGGCTGTTTGACAAGTTGGAGAAAATAACAAGTGGGTAAAATAACCGTCCACAACAACTCGACGGTTCCACAAGATGGCAAAATGGTTGCCAAGCAACACAGGCTAGCACACCTTGGGATTGCCGGGACGTTAGTGTTGAATCGTTTTGCGGTCACAGAGTGTGTGTTTAGTAGTAGTATTTACCAATGGCTTCAAGCCAAGTCAAGACAAGCATGCGACAGTCGGTTCATAGCAGAGCAGGACTCACAGGGAGGCCGTGGGCCTGTTCCACGTAGACGAACAGCAGGGCTGAGGAGGGAACCGCCTTGTTCTGGAACGTCTGCTTGGAGTTGAACTGCAGAACCTGAAGGAGGAGAACGAGGGTAGGGTCCATCATCAAAGACACAACCGCAGTGGTGGAACGAGCTCTCTATTGTCAGGGTTCACCTGTTCAGAGTTCACCTAGACTCTGTACAGCCTCCCCCCCCCCCCACATCCATCTCACGCACTTATTGCATGCTGTACGTCCTGGCACTTAAAGCTAGGGTAGGCGATTTTTTTACTGAAATATTTAGCAAAAATGTCATAATAGCCAGTCAGCTATATGTAGGCGAAGTGCTCTGAGAATATCTGCACATCACTTTGCTCTCCCCTGCCTCTGTGTGCCCCCCAAAAGAATTGCCACCGCTCAAGTACACTTTGACCAATCAGAGCAAGGCTCCGATTCTCCGTTCTTATTGGCTGTGGGACTGTCCGTCAACTTGGCACCGACGTTCGTGCGTCGTGCGTCCCTGCGTGAGCGTTCACGAGCCTAGCAGCTTATGCTAACAAATTACAGTTGCACTTAGTTTGCTAACTTGCTTGGCTGATACAGCTACCTTTCTACCATCTACCTATGTCTGTGAGTAAGATGTTGATGCTATATATGTTCTTATGCAGTTATCAGCACTAATGTTTAATTACCTCGGAATCGGACATGGTGTTTTGTCTGTAACTGAATTCACATGAACGCGCCTCACTGACGTGCGGAGGGAGGAGCTACAGCAGGTAGCGCGTGGGAGGGAGGGACCAGAGAGAACGCGACAGAATCTCAACGGCTGTTTTCCCCAAAATCGCATACCCTTGCTTTAATGTACGCACTTATTGTATGTTGTATTTTCTGGCACTTAATGTACACACTTACTGTATGTTGTATTGTGTAGCATCTTATCCTAGCTATCTTTGATGTATAGGAGAAATGGGTTAATCAGCGAGCTATCAGGGTACCCTACCCCCCATACAGAGCTATCAGGGTACCCTACCTCCCCCATACAGAGCTATCAGGGTACCCTACCTCCCCCATACAGAGCTATCAGGGTACCCCAGTGCCAAACACTAGCGATTGCTAGTGTTTGGCACTGGGTTCTATGAACATCCTTACTGTATAAACAGCGATATATTGAAGGTTTCTCTTTCTTCTGAAAAATTGACTTATTGTGAGTCGCTTTGGACAAAAGCGTCTGCTACCCGGACCTAAATATACATGTTATTGTAGCAGAGGAGTCAGGACACCTGAATCCCCTCTGTGTCCCCCCCAGCATCTCATCAGACCTGGACCCTGACCACCCCCCCCCACCCACCTGGTCCACCCTGACCCCTACCTGGTCCAGGCGGTCCGGTTCCGTTGCCGTGGGAACCCACTCCAGCGTGAGGTGGACCCGACCGGACTTGACGTCGTTCAGCGTGTACCACTGGGGGAGGAGACAGAGAGCAGGACATCGGTCCACACCCACCACAGGGAGCTCTCTAGCGGCTCCACTCCGCGTCCATCAGCGCTGCGGTGCCACTTGTGGTACGATATGGACGTGGATATTTATATTGGACCACGATTATTCCCTCAGACGTTTTATTGACCTCTATCACAGCGTTTATCATATTATGTCAGGGGATGAAGGGCTGAGCTATACTTAGGAACAACCGCAACGCTGGGATGACAGAAGCAATGAGTCAGCTTAAACTGAATATCTATAGACATATATCTATAGAAAGATAAATGTTATGTAGATATATATCTATATCTTTAGATAGATATATGTTTTATAGATAAATATCTATATCAAAGACTCAGAAGCCCTGAGTCTGCTCTCAACTATATATATTAAGAGATATCTATAGATATAGAGAACATAGGACTGTGTCGTGCTGTGTCATGATCCTCCAACAGGAGCTCACCTGGTCGGTGTACTGCGCAGCAACGATGTCCTTCATGCTGATCTTCAGCCTGCACCCCAGGGGTCAAGGGTCAGAGCAGTGGTGCTATTGAGTGTTGTCTGATGTTTGCATATATACTCTGTACCTGTATACACGCACTTGTGCCGTGATTAATAAAGTACACCACGTTACAGGACGTCCCTTCTCATGCTTTACTTTGCCATTTGCAGAGGGGTCATCTTCGAACCGGGTTCCTGTCTGATCTTTAGTCAGCTGGGCCTATGTTCTACTGAAGGAGAACCCACCCTACGTTCTACTGATGGAGAACCCACCCTCAGCCTACGTTCTACTGAAGGAGAACCCACCCTCAGCCTACGTTCTACTGAAGGAGAACCCACCCTCAGCCTATGTTCTACTGAAGGGGAACCCACCTGCCCATGAAGTCGTCCTTCATGTCCATGTCTTTATCAAACATCTCCACATGGAGATCCTGGCCGGCCAGCTGGGTCAGAACCACCTGGGGGAACACAACCAGACACTCAGAAACAGACACTCAGAAACAGACACGGAACCAGCCAATCAGAGGAGAAGACAGGACGAGGCATGCTGGAAGCGGCGTGACCTGAGCCCTGATTGGCCCAGAGGTTGGTGTGAGCCCTCTGATTGGCTCAGAGGTCGGTGTGAACGCTCTTCTGTACCTGGTACATCTCGTTCCAGGTGGGGTTGAGGTTGGCCTTGACCACCTGGCTGGTGAAGGTCTCCCCCCCCACGTTGACCTTGACGTAGGGGTCACTCTTGCCCTTTACCATGCCCCCCATCATGTTGTCCTTAGGGACCAGGTTCTGTCCCGCCAGCAGGCCGATCCGGAGCACGCCCTGGGGAGACACAAACAAATCCATGTAAAACTCATGTAAAGTAGCAGGACCATGTGGTGGTTCCACTCGGACAGGCGTTAGCGCTGGGAGGGAACTTCCTGGTCCCAGTGGGCGGTCATGTTTAGAGAAGGAACCAATCAAAGTCGCAGCTCTTCTCTGTTTTGGCATCGCAGTGGTGGACCGCGCTCCCTGCCGACAGAACGGGGCGTCGCTCACCACCAGCTTCCACAAAGACTCAAGACTCGCTTATTCAGAGTTCACCGTGACTCTGCATAGACTCCCCCCTTAACCCCCCGCCCCTTCACACCACTCTTTACGCATTTATTTTTATGTTGTACGTTCTTGCACTTAGTATAATGTGGTGGTTCTGAATGGTCTAGCCCCTCCACCATTACAGAACTTTATAAAGAAGAAATCCTCTAGAATAAATACCAGCGCACCAACTAGAGGTGACTGTGAAATACAACGCCGCAAGACCAAATTTGGTCAAATGGCGATGTCCATCAGAGGAACACAGTCCTGGAATATATTACCATCTCATGTTAGAGACTGTGCCACTTACACCACCTTTAAAAAGACCCTTAAACAGTGGTTAGTAGCAAGCCACACCTGCTCTCATGTGTAACCTTTGGTCATTCTACTTTCTCTACATGGACTCTTGATGTGAATTGGGACCTATTTTGTGTGTAAAAGTGTTTTTTTTTAATCTATTTTGTATACTGGTATGTTGTTTTTATGTTTTTGACTTGCCTTAGGACAACGGATGTAAATTAGCAACTAAGCTAACTCCGTCATATTTATATTGATGCTCTGGCTGACATTATATATATAAAAAATGTAATAGTACTAAGCATTGTGTAGCATCTCATCCTAGCTACCTTTGTTGTAAACGGGGAATGGATTAACCTAGTGATTGTTAGTGCTTTGCACTTGTTTCTATGAACATCCTTACTGTACCAACAGTGGTATATTGTTGTTTCTCTTTCTTCTGACAAATGGACTTATTGTCAGTCGCTTTGGGTAAAAGCCTCATGCAAATGTAAATGAACCGCAGACCCTGAGCCCACAGGACATCCCCGGGTCTGGGTTCCACCAGAGCGGGTCCTTCCGGGTCGTTACCTCGGTGGCGAAGCTGGGGTGGGGGGTGCTCTGCTGGGGCAGGGTCTCGGCCTGGCTCCCCTCCACGGTGGAGGACACGTCAGCGGAGACGTGCTCCTCATCCAGCCACAGCACCTGGTGGACCCAGAGGAGGACGTGATGAATGGAGATCCTTTATGACTTATTTAAACCTCTAGTCTCCATAAACTATAACTGTGAGTCATCGGTTGGCACCAAGCTGCCCCGATCGGGAACAGACACTGTGATGACCTTTTGTTCCTGCAGAGAACCTCCAGGGTAATGTCTGACGGCCTGGATAGTCTTCAAGATGTTTAAGGAAGGTGGCACCTCGCCCAGAAGGAAGCGACGGGCAGAATCCCACTCAAAGGGCTCAAATATATAAGATCAAAAGAGTTCATATTTCAAAATCGCTCCATTCATAGTTAAACATTAATCTTCCAAAACTAGATGTTGAGCGATGTGGAAATTATAAAACAAACATGAATCATACGTGTTTCCAGATGAAAAGCCCTAACTCCTCAGCTGATGTGCGATGGCTGAAACACACATGCTGCTGAAGGCCAGCCCTGTATCAGGAGGGACTGTTCCCTGACTGAATGACTGATCACTGATCAGCTGCAGAAGGCCAGCCCTGTGTGGGGGGTACGGTACCCTGATACCTCTGTGTGGGGGGAGGTAGGGTGCCTTGATAGCTCTGGATAGGGGAGGTAGGGTATGGGGAGGTAGGGTACCCTGATCGCTCTGTATGGGGGAGGTAGGGTACCCTAATACTCTGTAATGGGGGAGGTAGGGTACCCTAATACTCTGTATGGGGGCGGTAGGGTGCGGGGGTGACGGTACCCTGATGCTCTGTATGGGGGAGGTAGGGTACCCTGATAGCTCTGTATGCGGGGTAGGGTACCCTGATAGCTCTGTATGCGGGGTGGGGTACCCTGATAGCTTTGTATGGGAGGTAGGGTACCCTGATAGCTCTGTATGGGGGGTAGGGTACCCTGATAGCTCTGTATGGGGGGTACCCTGATAGCTCTGTATGGGGGGACGTAGGGTACCCTGATGCTCTGTATGGGGGCAGTAGGGTACCCTGATAGCTCTGTATGGGGGGTAGGGTACCCTGATGCTCTGTATGGGGGCAGTAGGGTACCCTGATAGCTCTGTATGGGGGGTAGGGTACCCTGATGCTCTGTATGGGGGGTAGGGTACCCTGATAGCTCTGTATGGGGGAGGTAGGGTACCCTGATAGCTCTATATGGGGGGTAGGGTACCCTGATAGCTCTGTATGGGGGCAGTAGGATACGGGGGGTCACGGTACCCTGAGGACGGTCTTGATGTAGATGCGGCTGGCGGGGCCGGAGCCGTCCAGCTGGAACCACTGGTCCAGGGTCAGGTTGGGGCTGGACAGAAGGCGGGACAGGGGCAGGTTCAGGCGGCCCAGGGTCTGCACGCGGTCCCCGTCCTTCACCTGAGGGGGGGCGGGGACAGAGGGCACCGTCCAATCAGAGGTCGGCGATCCGGACGAATGAGGCAAGGCAAGGCCCCTTTATTTATGTAGCACTTTTCACGTCGTCAAACATTACAGCATCCTCAAACATTCAAATGAAATGATCAAATAAAATAGATAAGATAAAGAAAACAAAAGGCAAAGTAAGAAAAAATGCATTATATAAATGATTTACTTGTTTTAAAAGTGGTCAGATTTGGGGCAAGTCTTAAACAACAATAAACAAACAAAGCATTAAGTATGCATGTGTGTTCCCCGTCTTCTCTGTGGGTACCTGGATGTCGATGTCCTGTTTCTGGAGGTCCTGGATGAAGAAGGTGAAGGCCTCTTCCCACTCCCCCACCTGCCGCTGCCTGAAGGGCCACACGGGGGCCCGCTGCGACCTGCACACCTGCCAGGACTACTGCCAGAACAAGGGCAACTGCACCGTCACCCCCGGCAACCAGCCCACCTGCCTGTGCCC
>OLKM01003074.1:0-30000 GCA_900291075.1 Melanogrammus aeglefinus | reverse complement strand
ACACAGAAACGTCCAGAGACTCACACGCACACACACATGCACACACACAGACACACACACACAGGCACACACACACAAACATGCACACACAGGGACACACACACAGGCACACGCACGCGCACGCGCCACGCACACGCGCACGCACACACACACACCCCACCCCCTCTCCTCAATGACCTCTGTTCTGCTCCTCAGGTCTAGCGGGCTCGCCAAGTCGTGCCCACGACACTCGCGGTAACGGTTGTCAGGGTTGTGCCTTCACCATCCTCTTCCTCTCCTTCTATCCTCCTGCTCTCTCTCTCTCTCTCTCTCTCTCTCTCTCTCTCTCCCTCGCCCATCACTCGTAGTTGTTGTTGTTGTTGATGTTGTTGCTGTTGTTGTTGTGCGGTGCGGGCTACGTGGCCGGTCTGTCTGGACCGGGCCTGCCCGTCCTAGTGTCCCCACCTTATCGTTCCTCGCCGGCCCTCCCAGGGGGCCGAGGGCAGATCCCCCCCCCCCCCCCCCCCATATGTGTGTGCTGCTTGCAGTGCCCCCTGTCCCCCGTACCCCCCTGTCTGTGGCGTTGTGCCGTGGTGACGTTCCCAGCATGTTCGGCCGACATGCAGACAGCATTCTGCCGAGGCAAGGGTCCGTAGTCACCGCGGGGGGTCCGTGTTCGTCCCTGACGGAGTGGAACGCCGCTGTCTCAGACGTTTCAGGGTCACACGTCACCGAGGTGGTCTAGGAGGGGCTCCCCGCTGCAGTCTGAGGCTCGGGGGGGGACGAGCCGGACTCAGTCGACTCCGGGCGCTTGCTCCCTGGCTGACATGTTGGCTTGGTGAAAGTGAGGTGCTGTCCCCCCCCCCCCTTCCCCTCCACCCCTCGTGCCCCCGCCTGCACCGTGTTACCACCCCCCCCCCCCCCCCCTACTGCGCGCTCTTGCGTTGGCGCGGTCACCAACCTGTTTCTGTTGTCGTTTCCCGGGGGCCCGCAGGGCCAAGGGCTTCCAGCACCAGAGGATGAGCAACGGGGCCATGAACGTGGAGATCGGGAACCCCGCCTACAAGATCTACGAGGGGGGGCCGGACGAGGACGCCGGGGAGCTGCTGGACGCCGACTTCACCCTTGACCCCGACAAGGTACGAGACCGGGCCATCCTCCTCTTCATCATTCGTGTTTAGAACTGAACGCCGCGGTTGAAACGCTAGTATGCTAATTAGGACTCCGGACCTCGTCATATTTGTAGAGATAAAAATTGAATTCATTAACTGTATACAAAATCAACGGGTGAGAACTTCTCGGAGATGAGTCAATGCTTAAACGCGTTGAGACGTGTTTAACATCTGTTGGTGCATGCGCTAGATCAGTGATTCCCAACCGGGGGTACGCGGACCCCTAGGGGTACGCGAGGGTATTGCAGGGGGTACGCAGAAAGATTATAAATTAGCCTACAGCATCCAAAAAAAATAATTATGAATTTTAATAAGCCCATAAGTCTATTTTCGCATGCGCGATTAACCAGTTTTTCCTCAGTGGTTTGTTAACACTACAATGCACATCATATGAAAAGTGGCGACATCAGATGTGTTCAGACGTCTGCAGTTTCACGTTTGCGCTTTAAAAAAAGGTTTCTTGTTGCGGTTGCGCACAAAGCTAGCTAAAAGCTTTTGAAAGACAAGCAAGCTCAAGTTTTTCATTAAACTGAATAAAATGTATTTTTTTTCACTCACAATAATTGTATATGGTATTATTTAAATGAGCAGTTGGATTAGATATAAAGACAAAGGGTCAAATATAAGTACACATTAAGGCGAATAATCCACATGAGAGAGGGGGTACTTTTAACATGGAAACCAGCTCAAGGGGTACACTGGTCAGAAAAGGTTGGGAACCCCTGCGCTAGATGAGCACAACCCCCTGACAAAACGGACCTCACGGTGTTCACTTCAAACCCTGGCTGCGGCCCCTGGTTCTGCGTTGGAGCGCCGAGGGGGCCTCGGAGCTCCTTGTGTGTGTTTTGTCCACGCGATGCTTTGGTCAATAAAGCTTTGTGAAACTCTTGGTTCCCCCCCCCCCTAGCCCACCAACTTCACCAACCCGGTCTACGCCACGCTGTACATGGGCGCCCACAACAGCCGCAACTCCCTGGCGAGCACGGACGAGAAGAAGGAGCTGCTGTCGCGGGGGGACGAGGAGCCACTGGTGGACCCCTTGGCGTAGACGGGCCCCCCCGGGGGGGGCCACATGGTCCCAACACACCCCCCATTTTGCCTTTTAAAGAAAGAGAGAGAGAGAAAAAAAACAGCCGAGAGCAAATCGACGAAAAAAGTTTGAACACTGTATAAAATGTACAAAATGAAGGACTACTTTTGTATGTGATTGCAGTATTATATTTTGTTCTTTTCAGATTCCTCTGGTCAAAAAAAATAATGAATCACATTTTTCTATGACAGATTTTTTTCATTTACAAGTATCCCTTCTCCCCCGTACCTAAATAGCCACTACCTCCTTGCAAAAATGAAATTGAAATGAGAAAATTTGAAAAAAAGTAGTTGTCATTGGAGCAATTTTAATTTTTTTATTTTTATATGAATTGTATAAAAAAAGAGTTGTTCCATTTCACCAGTGCCAGCTGTTCGCGTTGACTGGGAGCCGAGATGCTCTTTTTATCCATGGGTACCAATCCTGTTGAAAACACTGTTGGTAGAGTGGAATAGACAACTTTTACGATGACTTATCAGAGTTCTGTGTGGAGCACATATAAAAGATACCAGAGGGCAACACCATAGCACAGTATTCACACACACTCTCCTTTATCAACATCGCACAAACCCTTGAATACCGTAGAACCCAAGGCAGGTAAGAGAGAGAGGGAGGCGTGTGTCGGGGGGGGGGGGGGGGGGGGGAGGTCATGGAAGGTTGCTTGTGATTGGTCCGACAGGCCATGGCGGTTGTCAGACGTGGGTGCAAAGTTCAGAGAACAGAATGGATTTGCTCACCATACGAGGCCGAGTGTGAGCATTGATGAGCGGACTTTGAACGCTTTCTCAACAAGAATAGAGAGACTACTATCACCCCGCAGGGATAGGCTCTGATTGTCGGGCGTTTCCTCCCTGTGGAAAACCGGTCAAGTCCAGTTTGCCTTTAGAAATGTTAAGGGCCTGTTGTTCAGCATATTTTTTCTAAAGCATCAGGTCTCAAATGCGTTACTTTTCCTTCAGCCGCTTACTTAGCTGTTGCTGTTTATCTTTTCCCCCCAACCCTCCGCGTGCTGCTGCTGCTGCCACCAAAATGCAACCCCACCCCCACCCACCCACGCTCTGCCACTGACCCCAGACGCCTCTCCGGCCAGACGGTGGTATAGTCGTACCTTACTGCATGTGGAACGCTCCAGCGATCTCATAACCCCGATAACACGTTCTTTATACAACACAACAAGGCGTCAACATGGGGTGTTTCTTTTAGTCTGATGTGTCTGCTGCCTTCATGTCTTCGATTGAAAGTACAATCATTTTACCGCCGTGTTTTGTTTTAAATCATACGACCATTCGTGGCATTGTTTTTGATTAGCCTTTGTTTTTAATTACAGATGTCACATAGCTTTTATAGTACACAATGCATGGAAACGCAGACTTCTTCTGGAAAGAGAATAATGTTTTACTTTTTGCTGGAGTGCTCTGCAAACTAAATAAAAGGTATTGTTATAAATAAAATAAAATGGAAAAACTGTACAGAGAGCAATCTTTTTCGTCTCCTTTCAGTCGGCTGACATTGTTGATGGTTAAAAGTTTTAGTTTAACAGTTTTAATATAACATTGCTATATAATGTAATTAAATTAGAAATTAAAAATAAATCTGCATAGGGCCTAATAAATGTACGGCCCAAAAAATATAGAGATAGATAAATTAAAGAAGCGATTGGATGTTTATTTCCTGACTCATTAATTTTAAACCCCTACTTCTGAACCAAATTTTTTTTGGGGGCTTTGAGAAAACGAAGCAAACATGTATAGAGGCTGGCTCTCATGCAATAACGCATGCAGAGGCATCACTTTTGGCACATCCGACCCTCTGCCTGTCCTCCTCCCTGAAGACGGGTCTTTCTAGGTCGCTCTCGATGTGCTCCACAGCCCGGCGCAGGTCCTCTGGCAGGCCGACGATCCTCCACTGGTCCCCAAGATGGTCTAGGAAGACCCCAGGGAGTCCAGCCAGTCTCTCCCCCACGAGGCGGCTCTCGTTCCGGCTCTGGCTCTGCAGGGAGCAGCTCAGCACGGAGGTGGCCACTCTCTGGTACAGACACAGAACAGCTCTGAGGGCGTGGCTCTCCAGGGTAACGGCATCTTCAGACCCCCCGGGTTTAGCTTTGGCCCAGACCGCATCTTCCATGTAATCCAAATTCACACCGAACTTGCTTTCGATCATGGCCATTTCATCTTTATAAGCGATAGTCATCACTTTGAAGTTGGTTGCATCTATTGTTACACCAGAGCTGTGCAGAGGGTCTCTGAAGTTCATGCTGACCCTTTGGGATCTTCCTTGAGCTTCCCCTGCGGATGACGGACCAGGAACCGGAGTATTAAGGGTTTTCTTTTGCATTTTTGAAATGCTTTCGAAAGTCTTCAGGCTTTCCATTGGCCCGCACACCTCCACCTCATGGGGGGACACGGTAAGCGTGAGCTTCTCTCGACCCTGCTGGATGAGTTGAAGGGTTTTCTCCCAGGCCACTTGACCGGGCTCCTGGGAGTAAGAGTAGCATGTGGAGTCTCCTAAACAAGACTGGACTAGATCGGTGAATTCAGAGAGAGCCTTGACTGGGTCTGCTCCAGCGCTGGGGTCACCGTTGAAGGACACCATCACTTCCTTTTGGATATGAACTCCGTTTTCTTCCTCGATGCGTTTCATTTTCTCTCTGTAGACCTGGTTCACGTACCAGAAGTGGACCAGCGGTAAAGTGCAGCTCACAGGCTCCTGGATTAAAATGCACTAAATTAGCAAACAAACAAGGAAGAATATGCATTTCATTTCCACTCTTCTACGTTACTTACATTAAATTTACATTTAGGGCATTCAGCAGATGCTATTATCCAAAGCGATTTACCATCAGTACATTTGTCAGAAGAAAGAGAAACAACAACATATCGCTGTCGGCCCAGTAAGGATGTTCATAGAACAAAGTGCCAAGCACTAACAATTGCTAGGTAAACCCATTACCCGTACACAACAAAGATAGCTAGGATAAGATGCTAAACAATGCTAACTACTACTTTTAAGAGCCAGGACGTACAACATACTATGTGCTTGGGGGGGGGGGGGAGTCTGGACGTAGCTGGAGTCTCTTGACGTCGTCAGAGAGCTCTACTTACAGGCCATCCGGATGAGGGGCTTGAGGCTTCTGTTTGGGTTCCTGGCAGGTCATCTCCAGGCAGAACACGAGTCACTAACGCAGTTCTCTGATGCTTCAAGGTCAGCTCAGTTTCTTGAGTGAATAGATGTTCTTGAGATTGAAAAAAAAATTGGTGTTAAAAGACATGCCATTGGGATTTAGTTTATTATAAAATGAACAGAATTAAATGAGGCCTACCTAAAGAGGCTGAAACCACCGCCTCAACAGCTCCATCTTGTGGACAAGTTACACTCAGACACTCCCAGACAGTACTGCTGGCGGATCTGGTTAACAAGGTTTGCAGAGCCTTTTTAAGTTCTACCTCCGGCTGCTGAGGTACTCCTTCTGGCCAGTCTACCTTCAGGCGAATGGTGGCTTTGTTTTCCATCTCGGTAATCCTGGGCAAAAGTTTTTAGAAATCAACGACCCATCATTATTATGAACAAAATACGTCATTGTTATTTTCAATCGCGAACGTGGAGCCTGTTACGTCATCGACAGGTTGACAGGTGGCGAGCCTTATGGCAGCAAGAGATATGAAATCGGGTTTGCTTGTCAGCTGGTTGAATTTGAGACAAATGGTTAGCTGTTATGTTAACTAGTCGTTAACATCTGTTCGATATTTAACGTCGGGACCAGACCGGTCATATGACACTGACGTTTTAGTTTTTCTCCGAAATAGCCTCTTGCTTATTTAGCTCCCACTCGTACCCGAGTTCTTGTTTGAGATGCAGACGTTTCCCCGTTCTGATAAAACGTTTACCTGAGTTTGTTATTCCTCGTACTTCCCCCCTCGACACACACACACAAAACCACACACACACACACACTCAACAGTCACGATTCACACACACTACACCTCTCGCATCACACACACACACACACACACACACACACACACACCACACACACACACACCACCACACACACACACACACACACACACACAAACATACAATGTTTAGTTGCATACGTTTTCAACTTACTTCACCCGTTGGTTCGCTTCTTAATTCTCTTAAAATCAAAAGTGAAAGTGCTGGACCTACATAGCACATGCCACGCCCACATAGTTCGACACATCCCCACAACATAGTTTGATACACGCCCATGGAGCAAGTGACACGCCCACATAGTTCGACACATCCCCACAACAGTTTGATACACGCCCATGGAGCAAGTGACACGCCCACATAGTTCGACACATCCCCACAACAGTTTGATACACGCCCATGGAGCAAGTGACACGCCCACATAGTTCGACACACCCCCACATAGTTTGATACACGCCCATGGAGCAAGTGACACGCCCACATAGTTCGACACACCCCCACATAGTTTGATACACGCCCATAGAGCAAGTGACACGCCCACATAGTTCGACACGCGCAGTCAGCATCGTGAGCTATCATGACGCGCAGACGAGACCGGATTAGCAACCTACTCCTAACAAGATGAAACAAAACGTAAAAGAGAATCATCTGGCTTTATTGATAATTTAATGAGAACATAAATTAGCCACACTGCTATATATACATGTTTTGATTATCTTTGATCGATGCAAATATCACACCAATCCACTAAAATCACCAACATGCATTAGATTTGTTATTGGTTTGTATTTGTAAGTATGATTAGTTTAAATGTTACGACAATACTTTCCACATTAAAAGGCAGTTATTTATGTGAATCAACTACAATGAGAAACTGAACAGTAAACAATGTAATAGTTGTCTACTTTTACAGTCTGCGCTGATATTTTGAAGGCGCTAACAATTTTGTACAGTTGAAGCCATCTCGCCTTGATTTAACATAATTTCTAATGTAGTCTATATATTCTCATTCAACAAACCTTTCCACCTAACAATCAGCAAGATATTCATACCATTCAACTATTTGCCCGATACAGTATGAGACATTCCCTGTGTCAATTCAAAAGACAGACACATTCAAAGTTTGATTTGTTTAAGTGACACAGATGGGATCTTCAAATGATACAGGATGTTTTTCTAACGAGAGGACTTCACTCGATGCCTTTCGCCTTCAGTTCCTCCTTCACCCTTTGAAGGTAGTTGGGGTCTGGATACCCAAAGCTGCAAAACAGGGCCGTTGCCAGGGTTTAGAAATGAGTGCGGTCCAGATTTCTTTATTTGAATGGCGCTAATTTACTGCCCACAGACACATGCAAACACAACCAAAGCAATACACCACACACAAACTCATTATCTACAATTAAATAGATACAGATACAAAAATACTTTTATTAAAATATTATTGTATTTTGTGGGTGTGTGTAATATCAACGTATTCAAATCCTGATTTTACGCTTATATAGCGCCGCTAATATGAATGAAACATTTTGATTAAAAAAAACAGTATTTTTTATTTGTTTAGACCTCAGTGATCACATAGCTGGCTACAGCCATGCTGCCAAAGAGTAGACACATTAGTGGACCAATCCTTCCTGTCTCCACTCTCTCTCCACTCCCAAGACATCCAAACGTGTGTTAAGACATGGACATCAGCCTACCTCGCTGGGCCTCCACTGATGCTGGTCTTGTGGTGGATGTCGTTCCAGGTGACCTGGTCCTCAGACCCCGTGGTACGGGAGGTCCCCACGGTGAAGATCAACCTCTGTGTCGAAGGCTCTCTGTAGTAACTTCAACACCTCACTGCCTTCTTTGTTGTCTGGGAGGTACGCTTGCTCTGAGCGTGCCACGATGTGGCTTCCCAGGGTTGGGGTGTCGGGCCTTGGGATACAGGGGGGGGGGGGGGGGAGTTGTAATCAGAAACGTCAAAAAAAGAATATGTGCATTTATGCAGATACAAGAAACATATCCATGCATCTTTATATAGATAATAAAATGATAATTAGTACCGTCTGTTTTCCAGAATAAACTCATATGTGATCATTATATGGCCATATCTCCAGTAACCTGGGAGTGAAGTACTGTCCAGTTTCATATTTCATTCTTCCGTTAGGCTGGTCTCCCGTCATTTCTCCAAAAATAGCTTTACATATCGGACAGGTGGGTCCCATTTGTTTCACTAAGTTTATCCAGACAGTCTTTGCACAACGCGTGGGTGCACGGCAGTGGTGTCCTGTTTGTAATTTGATCCAGGCAAACAGGACACTTGTCTTCTTCTTCTTCAGCTGCCGGGGCTCCCCTCACTGGGGGTCCGCCCCCTGCCACGTCACTTCCTCCGCTGGAGTCGACTCCATATCTCAGGTGTCCAATCCTCTGCTTGTCCTCCTCCCTGAAGACGGGTCTTCCTAGGTCGCTCTCGACGAGGTCAACAGCCCGGCGCAGGTCCTCTGGCAGGCCGACGATCCTCAACTGGTCCCCACGAAAATCAGGGACGACCCCAGGGACTCCAGCCAGTCTCTGCCCCACTAGGTGGCTCTCGCTCTGGCTCTGCAGGGAGCAGCTCAGCACAGAGGTGGTCACTCGCTGGTACAGACACAGAATAGCTCTGAGGGCGTGGCTCTCCAGGGTAACGGCGTCTTTGGACATCTCAGCTCTTGCCTTGACTTTATTCTGTACGTAAAAAAATTTTACCCCAAAACTTTCTTCAAGTTCTGCCAACTTTGTCTTAAAGAGGGTGGTTATTACAACCCAATGTACTGGATCAACTGCTACACCAGAGCTGTGCAGAGGGTCTCTGAAGTTCATGCTGACCCTTTGGGATCTTCCTTGAGCTTCCCCTGCGGATGACGGACCAGGAACCGGAGTATTAAGGATTTTCTTTTGCATTTTTGAAATGCTTTCGAAAGTCTTCAGGCTTTCCATTGGCCCGCACACCTCCACCTCATGGGGGGACACGGTAAGCGTGAGCTTCTCTCGACCCTGCTGGATGAGTTGAAGGGTTTTCTCCCAGGCCACTTGACCGGGCTCCTGGGAGTAAGAGTAGCATGTGGAGTCTCCTAAACAAGACTGGACTAGATCGGTGAATTCAGAGAGAGCCTTGACTGGGTCTGCTCCAGCGCTGGTGTCACCGTTGAAGGACACCATCACTTCCTTTTTGATATGAACTCCGTTTTCTTCCTCGATGCGTTTCATTTTCTCTCTGTAGACCTGGTTCACGTACCAGAAGTGGACCAGCGGTACAGTGCAGCTCACAGGCTCCTGGATTAAAATGCAATAAATTAGCAAACAAACAAGGAGGGAAATCGTTTCTTTAATTCTTGCCCATTGCCCGTCTTTCGGATGAGACGTTAAACCGAGGTCCTGACTCCGTGTGGTCACTAAAGATTCCTTGACACTCATCGTAAGAGTGCTAACCCTGGTGTCTCTACTCATCGCTAAAGTAGGGGTGCTAACCCTGGTGTCGCTACTCATCCCTATACTAGGGGTGCTAACCCCGGTGTCCCTACTCATCCTTATACTAGGGGTGCTAACCCCGGTGTCCTGGCAAGACTCTCCACCTGGCTCTGGCAGCATGGCCACATCATCCCCCCTGGTCTTTCATTGTATAGGTTCATCCCTCACCTCTCCAGTGTGGGGTGGACCCTCGTGAGACTAGCCTGATCTCTAGAGGTCACACATCAGTTTCTCTCTGATGAGGGTCCGGCCCCTCAAAAACAATCAGCGCTACTGGGGGGGGGGGGGGAGTTTAAAATCATGGAAGAAGGAAGAAAGGAGCTCGGTAGTATGGATCAATGGTGGCCCTCAACAAAAGTGTTTTTTAATCTGAAAAAAATTATTGTAATTGGAAAAAGAAATGACACGGCAGACTTTCCTCAGAGGAGATGTTTCTGCTTTCCTTCTGAGTAAAGAACATAAGGCTTTGCCTATATGTGGATATCAATTAGTGCCCAGTCAAGATGGGACTCGTTAGGCACTAAATCTCCCTCCCCCTATCGCTGATTGGCCGGTCCACAGGTTTTGAAATTTGGTTTCAACGGGAGTAAAGCCAACTGATGGAAACTGTGGTGTGACCGAGTGAAATCCCTTCACACTGGTAGTGGGAGATTGGTGCTAACCCCCACGCTCTAGGTAAAGCACTCTGAGTGCCATGAGAAGAGATATACTGTATAAATGCAATGGATACTAACAATCATTATTGTGGTTAGTAGGCGGAGTAGTATTACTACTCACAGGTGGTGCAGATGGGATTAACGGAGGGTCGGTGTCATGGGTGACTGGAGCAGAACCACCCCCATTAAGACGCCTCACACTGGCTGTTGTCTTGTTGTCCCTCAGGGTCAGCTGGGTGTCCTCAGTGAACAGATCCTCCTGCCCTTAACATTCAAATCACCTTTCATTGTTACACATTTGATTGGAGTTCATTTCATGTTACATAAAATAAATCAAATCTCTAATTACCTGTAGCCGGTATTATCTCCAGCCTCACACTTCCATCCATTTGATCAGTTATATTTACGCACTTGGTGGTGACTCTGCTTTTTGGGTTTTTGTTGAACCAACTTTGCAGAGCTTTTTTTAGTTCTGTCTCCCACTTGGCTGGAGGTCCTCCCTCTGGCCAGACTACCTTCAGATGAACGGTGGCTACAGGTTTATCCTTCTTCATGGGGGTCTGAAAGTGAAACACCAAAAACCGAAGTTAAACCAACAACACTGCAATGAACAAACAACTTTATCAACACAGTCCTTGTGCGGAGGGGAAGGTTTAACCCATGAGGAACCTCTTCAGCATCAGGTGGCTCTGAATCCTGTGAACTGGTTTTACTTCCAGTACTCTGGTCGTTAGAATTGTTTTTCTTTGAGAAAGAAATACATATGACATATTATTGAATACAACTAAGCAATGGTATGCTATTGATTTGACATCCTGCTCATGTTCAAGAGGGGAACTTCTGAGAATAGACAGGATGTTATCAGAGTTTAGCTTTTATGGTTATGTTTTGGACTGGGTAATAACATCTACTTTACTAACACCACATTTTGTCCTGCCTCAATAAAAACAGCTAAAAACCAAACCAGGATGGGAAGAGAATCTCTGGTTCTCTTCTGTAGACACTGTGTGCAGAGGTGAGTCAGGACCTTAGTTTGGGGCCTCTTTAGTGTGTGGTAGGGCTTTGACTTTTGCCCAAAAATCATATTCGAAGTTTGTTTGTTTATTATATTAATATTCAAATCTATATTTGAATATTTATTAATAATATTTTGACCATTAAATGCCTTCAGTAAGACCTGGATTGGGCCTCGCGAGATTTGTTTACCGCGTTGCTATGGTTACCGGTCTTGCGCGTTCCAACGGTTTATTAGGTTTCTAATAAATCGCTGTCTAATCAAAACTTCATTCACTGGCTCTTCCGTGGTCATTACAATATTATGAACAGACTGCGTCGGGTTCTCCGACGTCCCTCCCTCTTGGCCTGCCCATAACGGGTTTGAATAAAAGGGCTGCCTAATATTCGTTCGAATTTTGATTTAGTTTTTTGATATTCGAATTATATTCGAATAACGAAGTTCAGAGTCAAAGCCCTAGTGTGTGGTGGAGCCTCGTGAGACTAGCCTGATCTCTAGAGGTCACACATCAGTTTCTCGCTGAAACTCAAGTCTGGCCCCTCAACAACTATCAGCGCTACTGGGAGGGAGTTTAAATTCATAAGGAAGAAAGAAGCACAATCAATGGTGGCCCCCAACGAAAGGGTAGCAATCAGAACGATTTTTTATCAGAAAATTGTAATTAATATAGGAAAAATAAAATGCATGGCAGGCTTTTCTCAGAGGAGATGTTTCTGCTTTCCTACTAAATAAAGAACATAAGGCTTTGACTAAATATGGATTTCAATTAGTGCCGAGCTAAGATGGGACTCGTTAGGCACTAAATCTCCCTCCCCCTATCGCTGATTAGCCGGTCCACAGGTTTTGAAATTTGGTTTCAACGGGAGTAAAGCCAACTGATGGAAACTGTGGTGTGACCGAGTGAAATCCCTTCACACTGGTAGTGGGAGATTGGTGCTAACCCCCACGCTCTAGGTAAAGCACTCTGAGTGCCATGAGAAGAGATATACTGTATAAATGCAATGGATACTAACAATCATTATTGTGGTTAGTAGGCGTAGTAGTATTACTACTCACAGGTGGTGCAGATGGGATTAACCAGGGAGGGTCGGTGTCATGGGTGACTGGAGCAGAACCACCCCCATTAAGACGCCTCACACTGGCTGTTGTCTTGTTGTCCTTCAGGGTCAGCTGGGTGTCTTCAGTGAACAGATCCTCCTGCCCTTAACATTCAAATCACCTTTCATTGTTACACATTTGATTGGAGTTCATTTCATGTTGCATAAAATAAATCAAATCTCGAATTACCTGTAGCCGGTGTTATCTCCAGCCTCACACTTCCATCGTTTTGACCAGTTAGCTTTGAGCACTCGGTGGTGACTCTGCTTTTTGGGTTTTTGTTGAACCAACTTTGCAGAGCTTTTTGAAGTTCTGTCTCCCACTTGGCTGGAGGTCCTCCCTCTGGCCAGACTACCTTCAGATGAACGGTGGCTACAGGTTTATCCTTCTTCTGGGGAGTCTGAAAGTGAAACACCAAAAACCGAAGATAAAAGCCAACAACAATGTAGTGACCTGACAGAACACGCCCCTTTAATTACACCTCTATTCAATGCATCCTCCAATAAAATAGAGTGTAGGTTCCTACCCTAATTGCCCCTAATTCAGGCACGTAATTTTGGGATCAATGGGGGAGTGGCTGATGCGAAAAGTGTGAATGTGTGAAGCGTTTATGTTTAAATAAATGCCTCTATATCAACAAAGTTCTTGTGCAGAAGGGGAGGTTTACCTCATTAGCAAACTCCAGTAAAGGTAAATTAGAATCCAGTAAACTGGTATTACTTCCAGTACTCTGGTCGTTAGAATTGGTTTCCTGTGAGAAAGAAATACATATTACATATTATTGAATACAACTACACAATGGTATGGACTTTTGTTTTTGACATCTTGCTCATGTTCAAGCAGTTAACTTCTGAGAATAGACAAGAAATTGTCAGAGTTTGGCTTTTTTGGTTATGTTTTGGGCTGAATGATAATAAAATCTTTACCTTACAAACACCACATTTCTATTGATTAAAACGGGTCACTAATTCTAAATCTAAAATAACAATAATTTTGTGGATACTTAGGACCAACATTATTCAAATAACAAGTTTAGAAGATCGTGTGAGTGTCATAATTCTAGCCCTAAAAATGTGTGAAGCGTATATATTGATATCAACGCCTCTATATTAACAGACTCTAGTGATTGCGCAGAAGGGAAGGTTTACCCCTTTAGGAACATCTTCAGCATTAGGCTCTGAATCCTGTGAACTGGTTTTACTTCCAGTACTCCAGTCGTAATGCAAATTCATTACATTAGAATTGTCTCTCTGAAAGCAAGAAACGACATTACATGTTATTAATTACAGCATCACAATGGTATGCTATTGTTTTTGACATCCTGCTGATGTTCAAGCAGTTACGTTGGAGAATGGACAAGACATTTTCAGAGTTGGGCTTTTATGGTTATGTTTTGGGCTGGATAATAACAGCATACCTTACAAACACCACATTTGGTATATCTTGATTAAAGGTGATCTCTAATTCTAAATCTAAAATAACAATAATGTTGTGGATGCTTTGGGTCGACATTATTATTGAATATTATGATTTAAATATAATATTTTATTTGACCTGAATCATAGTTCCAGGCAGTTTTTTCCAATAGTTTCCATTTCATGTGACCCAGTGACTCCAAACCAGTATCTAATTGTATTATTAAACCCGAAGAATAAGACACACCACTTGATATGGTATTTTATTGCTTCCTCTATTTTAATATGAAATAGCCATCCTTAAGAAACCAAAGCCACTCACTGTATCAGTGGGCTCCTCTCTGTCCACCTGGCTGGCGGGGGACGTCATGTTGGGGGTCGGGACGACGTCCTGCACACAGACATGTCACAAGAGGGGAAGCATAATTCTTCTGGATACGTGTATATACACTCCTGTACTAGTGCATATACGTGTATATATGTGGACCTTACTGATAATATACTGTGTGTATATAATAAGAAACGAGGTCTGAAAACGATGCGAAGTGGTATATTATAATAACGATTATTAGATTATTATATTGTCATTACAGCTGAGCTCAAGCTTTAACCTCACACACACCAGGTATCAAATGTGTATTATTAAAATCCGAAGAATAAGTCACACCACTTGTTATGGTATTTTAGTGCTTCCTCTAT
The DNA here is from genome assembly GCA_900291075.1 of Melanogrammus aeglefinus. Taxonomy (NCBI): domain Eukaryota; kingdom Metazoa; phylum Chordata; class Actinopteri; order Gadiformes; family Gadidae; genus Melanogrammus; species Melanogrammus aeglefinus. The sequence goes on along the minus strand of OLKM01003074.1, from coordinate 15,436 downwards.
TTTATATGAATATTAATATGCAGGAATTATCATATTTCTTTCAATAGCTTCCATGCCATGTGACCCAGTGACTCCAAACCAGTATCCAATTGTAGAAGTAAACCCTAAGCATAAGACACACCACTTTTCATGGTATTTTAGTGCTTCCTCTATTTTATATGAATATTAATAGTGCAATAGTGTAATAATTAGATTTTCTTAAGTGTCTTTTTTGTATAGTATTCTTAATGTTCTCTGCTCTTCTTCATTTTTTTCTATATCTGATATTTTTTCCACTTGTTATGTTGTAACTTATACTGTGTTGTTGCATAAATTGTGCACAATTGATTACCTATTTTAAAGTTCTATAAAAGTTTTTTTTGCAATTGTGCACAGTTTGTCTTTCATTTATTTAGTAAAACAAAAAAAAAAAAAAAAAAAAAAAACGGGGGGGGGGGGGGGGGACTCGGAGGGGTCTCGCCCGGGGTGTAATTCCATGTAGAACCGCCACTGGTTCCAGCCTTCGTCCCCTGGCCTTGGGTTCCAGTATTACCGGCTGCACCCGTTGGTGTGTAAAATGTCATGTTTCGTAACTTGCTATGTACATAACTTTGTATGTAACGTGATTGTCATCTTAATTAAGTGCTTGGATGTGATTTGAAGGTCCAACGTTTAAAACAGCAAATCTGATCCATGACATCCTTAAGAAACCAAAGCCACTCACTGGATCAGTGGGCTCCTCTCTGTCCACCTGGCTGGCGGGGGACGTCATGTTGGGGGTCGGGACGACGTCCTGCACACAGACATGTCACAAGAGGGGAAGCATAATTCTTCTGGTAGCCTACTATAGGCCTACGTGTATATACACTCCTGTACTAGTGCATATACGTGTATATATGTGGACCTTACTGATAATATACTGTGTGTATATAATAAGAAACGAGGTCTGAAAACGATGCGAAGTGGTATATTATAATAACGATTATTAGATTATTATATTGTCATTACAGCTGAGCTCAAGCTTTAACCTCACACACACCTCGTTCAAACTTTCGTTTCGGCTCGGTTGTAAAGTCTGAAGTTAGTAAGGCGAACTACCAGGGCTTATGATTTACATACCGCTGGTCTATCCATTATAACCTCACATCCACTCTTATAATGTCAACTAAGTCTCTAGTTAACCTTATAAACTAAAACCTTTATAAATACGTACGTGACCAGCTTCAGACACACCCGACGGTCTTTTCGTCCAAACTGAAAGTGATAGTGTTTCTAAGACGTGCGCCCACTAGTGGCGACACACAAACACGCACGCAACACACACACATGCACGTAACACACACACACATGCACGCAACACAAACACACGCACGCAACAGACACACTCACTCACACACACACACACGCACGCACACACACACACACACCACCAACAACACACACACGCACACACACACACACACACACACACACACACACACACACACACACACACACACACACACACACACACACACACACACACCTATCTACAGTTAAAATTCAAGCTTGAAATTAAAGAGGATAGACATACCTGCGTGTGCAAAGGGTTTATTGTAACAATTTCACAAACAACTCGCAAAAGTAATCCTTCCAATTTCATCAAACAAAAACTGATTTTGAATTTATTTTTGAGATGCAAAACATTAATGACAATCTCGCCTTAGGAAAACCAAAAATATATATAGACTTCAATTAAATTAAAAAAGTAAAAAGCTTAAAATACCTCAAACATAAATGTGAGTATATGCGCCACAAATCAAAGCAAGCCATTGTGAAATATAAAAACATTAAAACATCCAACCTCTGTAACCTTTCCTTCATCAACATCATCTTCATCTGGAATACTGTAACAAAACCAAAATACTGTCTGGAAACAAAAATACTGCAATGAACACGTGTGGAAGATAAAAACGATATCGCTCAAACGGAAACGGACTGCCAGTTCCCTGCATCACATCATAAGAACTCAAATGCTGTTGCAACAAACAAAGGGGCCTGACACACATCCTCCCCGGGCGCCCTGTCTGGACCCTGCTTGACTGGATGTCTGACCCAAACCGAGTCTCTTAAGTACAACGATATACTAGTGTACTTCCAACCACAGGAGTATAGACGCCGTAAGCGTGTGTAGATGACCACGGGTACGCCTCTATCGAGATACAGGGTATAGACACTGTAAGCGTGTGTAGATGACCACGGGTACGCCTCTATCGAGATACAGGGTATAGACACTGTAAGCGTGTGTAGATGACCACGGGTACGCCTCTATCGAGATACAGGGTATAGACACTGTAAGCGTGTGTAGATGACCACGGGTACGTCTCGATAGATACAGGGTATAGACACTGTAAGCGTGTGTAGATGACCACGGGTACGTCTCGATAGATACAGGGTATAGACACTGTAAGCGTGTGTAGATGACCACGGGTACGTCTCGATAGATACAGGGTATAGACACTGTAAGCGTGCGTAGATGACCCCAGGTACGTCTCGATAGAGATACAGGGTATAGACACTGTAAGCGTGTGTGAAGTTCAACGTCAGCGGTCGGCATGAGGACGTGGCGAGCGGGGGGGAAGGACGTCCTGAGTGGCAGCATCTGGGGGTTGTCATGGTGATCTGTGTGACGTCATCACATGGATCCACTACTCAGTTTCCTCCGTGAGATCGAACCTGGGAACGGGGAGAGAACGGGCTCAGAAACCCAGGGAACATAGCACTGACGCTAACCAGGTTAGCGTCAGTGATATGTTCAGTGCGTGTGCACATGTGTTTGTGTGTGCGTGTTTGCGTGAGAGTGAGTGAGTGAGTAGTGTCTCTGTTGGTTGTGTGTGTGTGTGTTTGTAGTGAGTGTGTGTGTTTGTAGTGAGTGTGTGTGTTTGTAGTGAGTGTGTGTTTGTAGTGAGTGAGTGAGTGTGTGTGTTTGTAGTGAGTGTGTGTGTTTGTAGTGAGTGTGTGTTTGTAGTGAGTGAGTGAGTGAGTGAGTGAGTGAGTGAGTGAGTGAGTGAGTGAGTGTGAGTGAGTTGTGTGTGGTGTGTGTGTGTGTGTGTGTGTGTGTGTGTGTGTGTTGTAGTGAGTGAGTGAGTGAGTGAGTGAGTGAGTGAGTGAGTGAGTGAGTGAGTGAGTGAGTGAGTGAGTGAGTGAGTGAGTGAGTGTGTGTGTGTGTGTGTGTGTGTGTGTGTGCTACAATGCAACACACCACTCTGTGACCCCCTTCAGCAGGTTGACTTGAGCCAGCTCGATGTGTGCCTGTAGATTGATGGGAGGGGGGGGGGGGGGGGGTATCAAATTAGACATTAGATAGATACCAGACACACAATATTCCAACATGTATATATACACTCTACATATGTGCACCCACAGAGATTACTAAGGACAGCGTGAATCCACCGGGACCGGCTGAGTGACGGCTGAGCCTGTCCAACACTGACCTGTCCAATCACGTCGCGGCCCCTGAAGGAGGCGGAGTTGTCTTTCACGGTGACGCTGAGGTGTCGGCGCTGGGCCTCGTCCAGAGACAGCCCGTACTCGAAACTTCAGACGGACACACGGACCAACCTCAGCATTAGAGGAACAGGACTGAGATAACCTTTGAATCACTTGTTCAGAGTTCACCTGGATTCTGCATAGCCTCCCCCCTTACTCACTTTCTGTATGTTGTACGTCCTGGCACTTAAAAACATTACTAGCATCGTGTAGCATCTTATCCTAGCTGCCTTTGTTTGTATACAGGGAATGGGTTAACCTAGCGATTGTTGGTGCTCGGCACTTGGTCCTATGAACATGCTTCTGATAAATGTACTTATTGTAAGACGCTTTGGATAAAAACTTCTGCCTAATGCCCTGAATGTAAAATATGTTGAATCAAGTTCCATGAGCGGCTGAACAGACCTGTCGTTGAACTCTGGGTTCAGGTCCCTCTTCTTCACCGCCGTCTTCCTCTTGGTGGCCTTGTTCTTGTCCGGCAGCAGCATGAGGGAGACGTAGCTGTCGACGGAGTCCTTCCCCGTGGAGGACAGACCCCTACGCCGGCAGGGAGCAGGACGCCAGCATTAGCTTAGCCTAACCCAAACGTTAGCTTAGTCTAACCCAGCCGCTAGCTTACCCTAACACAAACGTTGGCTTACCCTCACCCAAACTTTAGCTAACCCAAACGTTAGCTTAGCCTAACCCAAACGTTAGCTTAGCCTACCCCAAACGTTAACTTCAAACGATGTGGTCCTAGAACTTCATAAAGGCTTGTTTACATATCATTGTTTCCTTGGGCTTCTTGTGTGATGATATGAGAATATGATGCAATTATCAAAGCTGTTAAAAATCACAATTTTACCACCTCCCAGGTTAAACACGCCAACCTCATGTACTAAGCCCTTATAACTGGACAGGGTACTATGAATAGGACTTGTACTAAGCCTTAATACTTGATAAGATACTGAATGAATATGAGGTGTGTGTCGAGCAGAACAAGCAAAGGAATCGCACCTGCAGGCGTGGACGGTGACGACCAGCCGTCCCTCGTGGGCCGAGAGGGACAGCTTCACCTGGCCGCTCCTCGCCGCCTCCGCCGCCGAGCAAGGCAGCGAGCCACCGCTCAACATGTCCACCATCTTGGAATCCAGAACCTGTTGAAGCCCACGACAGAGAACTGGAAGACTCGTTTCAAAATAAAAGCGTGGCGTTAAGGTCTGCATGTAGTGGTGGAGCTCCTCCTCCTCACCTTAAGCTCCGCTCTCAGCAGCACCTGGCTCTCAGGTGAGGCTCCGTCCAGGGGGAACCACTGGTCCAGGACCAGCTGTGGTTCAGACAGCAGGTCTCTGACTGGGAGAACCAGGGACCCCATGGGCTGGTCCCAGGCACTGGACAGCTGGGGGGGCACAGGGGAGTGATGTGATGGGGAGGGGGGATGAGAAGAGGGTGGAGGTCTCTGTGTACGCTGACTAATATATGAACGAGTGCTTGATTCACACCTTCACAATGAGCATCTCCTGTCTTGAAGAAGGCTGTTGCTGCTAGTGAGTACAGAAACTAAGAACTTATGTGTTTAGCATTGCAGTTGGTTGTGCTAATTTGAACTCTCTGTTGTTTGTTGTTGTTTACGGGGAACGGGTTCACCTGGCAATTGTTGGTGCTTGGCATTTGGTTCTACGAACGTCCGTACAGTACCAACAGCAAGATATTGTTGTTTCTCTTTCATCTGACAAAGTGACTCATTGTAAATGGCTTTGGATTAAAGTAATTGCTAAATGCCCTGAAGGTAAATGTCAATGTAATCACACTACATTGCTCTGAATGTAACCTCCCACACTCAGGACTGTCGGCCCATGGGGTCATGGCCCCACTCATGACCCCACGGGATCGAGTCTCACCTTCAGGATCAGCATCTCGCGCTCCGGGTCCCGGACCAGGAAGAAGAAAGACTCCTCCCACTGGGGGGCGGAGCTGCGCTCACACACCTTCACACACGGGGGGGGGGGGGGGGGGGGTGGGTTAACAGGCTGTTCAGTGGATGCACTAAGGTGATGCACCATGATGGTTTGCCAGGTTAAGTAACATAAGGACCTGTGTTCTGTGGGTGGTCTGACCCAGCACCAGCTCCGCTCCTGCCTTGGGCTCCTTCCCGCTCTTCTTATGCTGTGGGGTCAATGGGACAGCATCCTGTTAGTACATAGAGCTATACATCACTAGGAAACAGCCTGGCCGTTGAAAGGTAGGTGCCCTATGGATCAGACTAAAAGGGGTGAAACTAGGCCACCAGGTGTGAGTGTGACCTTTGAAGATCTGCCCTTCCCTGTGCCTTAATGACATCATAAGTGGGAGCCGAAAAGGCCGATAAAGGCTTGTAATGCCCAATCACACTCACACCATGGTGGCATACTATCACCCTTATAAAACACACAGTCTCAAGGCAATACGGGGTTCAACACTGGTGTCGCTGTGCCTCTCCCCCTTTCACCGGGTTGTAAGTGGTGGCGTGTCGAAGGTTGAGGAGTGATTATGGTATAATCCTGAAACACGAGGAAGACTCACGGGCAGGGCGTGAGCTCGCTCCACGTGGACGAACAGCAGAGCGGCGGAGGGAACCGCCTGGTTCCTGAAGATCTGTCCGGACTGGAGCTGCACCACCTGAGAGGATCAAGACCAGAAGAAGAGCGGTAAGGAGTCGAGGAGCCGAACGGGTTTGTATTCATGACCTCGGTTTTATTCTTCTTCTTATTCGTGCGTTTTGTGAACCTTGTTTTAAAAAAGTGCTGTATGCATACTGGCTACCATTATTATTGTCCTAAGACAAAAGTTAAGTTAGCTCTTAGCACCGTGGTCCCAAGGAGCAAAGGTGTAGCAGGAGCACCTCGTTTGGGTGGTGTTTTGGCGGTGTTTGGGAGGTGTTTTGGCGGTGTTTGGGTGGTGTTTTGGCGGTGTTTGGGTGGTGTTTTGGGGTGTTTGGGTGGTGTTTGGGTGGTGTTTGGGCGGTGTTTGGGTGGTGTTTGGTGTCCAGCAGAGAAGCACTGACCTGGTGGAGTCTGGCGGCGGTGGAGACAGTAGGAACCCATTCCAGCACCAGATGGACCCGGCCGGACTTGACGTCCTTCAGGGTGTACCACTGAGACAGAGGCACAGAGAGGTCATGACCTTCAGGGTGTACCACTGAGACAGAGGCACAGAGAGGTCATGACCTTCAGGGTGTACCACTGAGACAGAGGCACAGAGAGGTCATGACCTTCAGCGGGCAACGCAGCACAGAGACTCCTAGAGGTGAAAGACGATCCGATTCTTAAAGCACAGACAAAGAGGTCACGTGTTTGACTGACCTTGTCGATGTACTGCTGTCTGATGACATCATCAAGCATCACGCTGAACCTGAAACAGGAAGCAATGGCTCTTTTATATAACACTCTTCACTTTATCAAACAGAAAACAAGACCATAAGACTGAACGTTATTTACTGCATACTGGTTTGGCATAACTTTAAAGTCAAATCCCAAATGAAGTTATTGTTTTGCAATTAAACACTGTGATTTTTCAATAAGTCCATGCTCTGACCGCTGGCTATAGCCCTTTCAAAGGAGACATTTACCTAAAAACGAAATATATATCCAGTTGACTGTTGTTGATCTTCAAAACTTTGACTTTGAAGCATAACTATAAAAACACAACAACAACAACAACAACAACAACAACAACAAGACATACACACAGACCACATGACCGCGGTACAAACCTGCCCAGGAAGTCATCGGCGTCTAGATCTTTATCGTACGACTCAAAGTGGATCTCCTGGCCGGCCTGGGAACCTAGTACCACCTGTAGCAGGAGACAAGGAGGCTGTAGTGACGCCCATACTGACCACAGAGACAACACACCGGTCGGACCCTCCACCTCTACGCTCAGACCCCCAGTCTGACAGAAACAACACACCGGTCGGACTCTCCACCTCTACCCCCAGACCCCCAGTCTGACCTCTACCCCCAGACCCCCAGTCTGACAGAAACAACAGACCGCTCGGACCCCTTACTTCTATCAGACCTCCAGTCTGACCGGTCGGACCCCCTACATCGACGCCCAGACCCTCAGGCTGACCGCAGAGGTTACAGACTGACTGCTCTGACCCCCTGCGTCTATACCCAGCCCTCCAGTCTACTACTCACCTCGTACATCTCGTTCCAGGTGGGGTTGAGGTTCTCCTTGATCACGTGACTCTTGAAGGCGTGCTCTCCGATGGTGACCTTCACGTAGGGGTCACTCTTGCCCTTCCTCATGCCCCCCATCAGGTTGTCCTTGGCAACCAAGCTCGCGGCCTCCAGCAGGTGCAGCCTCAGCACCCCCTGCAGGACGAGAACCACATTACGCCCAGCCATCATCCTATATATATTTATATCATAGATATATCGAGGTTAATAGCGACATAGCATAACTTAGTAATGTCTTGCTTATTGTACTCTTATAGAACGTTCTCGTATTTCTGTGTTTGAACCGTGATACAACAGAAGCACCATTTCCTGTCAGCTCTTTAGTGGAAAGGGAAAAAAACCCAATCTATCTCCCTTCATCACCCCTGGCACTGGAGGTACAGTGAGTAGAATGGCCCCCGGATAAAGGCTGCTTCTACATCCCACACCAAGGCCTTGCCTCCCCTCTTGAAGACACACAACTCTGAACAACAGTCTGATCGTCTGCGTGGATCAGAACCAGACCCACGTTGGTGGCAAAGTCCTGGGGGGGGTTGGAGTGAGGCTGGAGGACCACAGCCGGACTGGACTCCTCGGGGGCCAGGGCTGGGACCAGGTCTGGGGGAAGGCCGGTCACTGTGGCTTGGGCCAGATTATCGAGACCAGATCTGGAGGTAACGACAATCGGTAACGTTACAGAGAGCATTGATGTCCTGACATACAGGTGATCAACCTGTTTCTATAAAGATTAATCGGGTGTAGTTTCATTATTGTAAGCTGATTTATGGATAGTTAGAGAACACAAATGTTGGTGTGGATGAATGTCTAGAACTCACCTCTCTGGTTGAAGCTCTTTCCTCGCTGGGGAGAAGGACTCAGAGGTCGGTTTCTCTTCCTCTACTGGCCTCTCTTCCTCGGCTTGCCTCTCTTCCTCTACTTGCCTCTCTTCCTCTACTTGCCTCTCTTCCTCTTCGGGCCTCTCATCCTCTAGTGGCTCCTCCAACACCTGGGGTAGAGCATTAGTATATAACAAATGCATGTAACTTATTTCATGCAGACAACTCACGGCATTAACCATTACGCCCCAAACTTACGGGAGCAATGGAATAATCTTCACCAACAGTTGTCTCTTCTTCTCTGGTATCCACGGTAACAGGTTCCCTCTCCTCCGCTTCCCGGCTGGTCACTGGAACCCTCCTGGTGGGAGGAACACACGCAGAGTCAGATTCACGCAGCCATCACCCTGAAGCCTGCATGGTCTGAGTCTGACGGCAGGCACTCACTCTTGAGCTGGCACCTCCCAGCCTCTCTCCTCCTCCATCGAACGGTCACCATGGTGACCAGCGGTGGCTGGGACCTCCTCGTCTTCAGGGACCATCCCTGTTGCCTGGGGAACGCTGGTCATCTGGGACTGGAGGATCTGCAGATGTTGAAATAGGAATTGAATTAGTTCATCGGTGAGGAGAAACCATATGGTTGTTATGAACGTTGGCATAGCAACCATAATCATATCATTTGAGCATCCGTGTACTGACATGATAACAATCTTTACTCTATTCATTCTTCCCCTTGTCCGATAGACACAGCGGCGGCTACCTCAGCTGCTACCTCGGGCCCACGGCCCCCCGGGACCTCAGAGGCCGGCACCGCAGCGCTCTCCAGAGGGGGCGTGTCCACTGAACTCGACCTGGAGAGGAACCACAACAGAGGGAGGGTTACAGCCCACCGGTCGGATGGATGATGGATTCCTCTCGTTGTGTTGGGATGTGGGTGTGTCCTCACCTTAAGCTCCGCCCTCAGCAGCACCTGGCTCTCAGGTGAGGCTCCGTCCAGGGGGAACCACTGGTCCAGGACCAGCTGTGGTTCAGACAGCAGGTCTCTGACTGGGAGCACCAGGGACCCCATGGGCTGGTCCCAGGCACTGGACAGCTGGTGGGGGCACAGGGGGAGTGATGTGGGGGGGGGGGGGGGGATGAGAAGAGGGTGGAGGTCTCTGTGTGCGCTGACTAATATATGAACGAGTGCTTGATTCACACCTTCACAATGAGCATCTCCTCTCTGGGCTCCAGGACGGGAAAGAAGAAGGCCTCCCTCCACTCGGGGGACTTGGAGCGATCGCACACCTTCACACGGAGCAGACCGTCATTAATATATATTATATATATATAATGATAATACATTAGACTCATCATTGAATAAGAACATATATAATTAAAAAGATCAAATAAAAAATGCAGTAGAAAGATAGAATATAATTAAATAGAAAACTAAAACAGGAAGTTAAAACTAGGAATAGATAAAGAGAAAAGAGGGGAGAGAATGGAAAGAGGTTACATGGTGAAAACAATCTTGAATAGGTTGGTTTTGTTTCTATTTTTTGACTCCATCAGGGTGTAGGGCAGACTGGTACCTTGGTTCTGTGGGTGGTCTGACCCAGGACCAGTTCTGCTGCGGCTTTGGGCTCCTTCCCGCTCTTCTTCAACTGGAAACACAACGCAATGCTAAACAACACAACGCAACACAACGCAATGCAACACAACCCCACGCAACACAACGCAACGCTAAACAACCAAACCCAACGCAACGCTAAACAACACAAGACAACACTACACAACACAGCGCAACCCAAAGAGGCGTGACTTAGAGGGGCGTGTCTTAAAGGGGCGTGACTCAGAGGGGCGTGTCTTAAAGGGGCGTGTCTCAGAGGGGCGTGTCTCAAATGGGCGAGTCTCAGAGGGGCGAGTCTCAAATGGGCGAGTCTCAGAGGGGCGAGTCTCAAATGGGTGTGTCTCAGAGGGGCGTGCCTAGAAGGGGTGTGTCTCAGAGGGGCGTGTCTCAGGGGGCGTGTCCCAGAGGGGCGTGTCTCAATGGGGCGTGTCTTAAAGGGGCGTGTCTCAGAGGGGCGTGTCCCAGAGGGGCGTGACTCACGGGCAGCGAGTGGCCTCTCTCCAGATACAGGAAGAGCAGCGCGGCCGTCGGGACGGCCTGGTTCTGGTAGGACTGGAGCGACCTCTGCTGCAGCACCTTGGGCAAGGCATCACACGGAGGACAGAGGTCAGAGGTCAGGACGCTGAGAGAGAGAGACCGCACTAACAGCCTGAGAGAGGAGGACTATGTTTCACTGACCTGGTCCAGGCTGGTGTCCTGGGACACCATGGGGACCCACTCCATGACCAACCGGACCCGGCCGGACTTCACGCCCTCCAGTGGGTGCCACTGGGAATGACAGGAGTAGAAACCAGTCAGTGAGGATGACCTCTGACCTGTGGCGGTAAGGATGAGTCTAGTGTGGAGAGCTCACCTGGTCGGAGCACTGTGATTGGATGATGTCTGCCAGGCTGACTTTCAATCTGGAGACAAAGAAAAGTAGCACACTTTTTAGGGCATAGCCTAGTTACCCTTAACTAACCTGCTGCTAATCCAACAACATAACTTTAACTAACCTGCTGCTAATCCAACAACATGAAGTCGTGTGCAGAGATGTGAACTCTACTTTTGATCATAGATTTAAAACGTTTTGTTCATAGATTTCATTCATGCTTAAAGACTTCAGAGATGAGATTATGTTCGTATGACCTCAGGCTCTGTGTCTGCTGTCTAACCCCAACTGCCTTCACCCCATGGGTCCTCTCACCTGCCCAGGAAGTCATCTTTGTCCATGTCCTTATCGTACAGCTCCACCTTCACCTCCAGCCCAGCCTGAGGCCTCATCACAACCTGGAGGAGACCACACCATGAGGTACGTCCACCACATCTCGAGGTACGTCCACCACATCTCGAGAGAGTCACTCACCAGCCTCCGCAAAGGACTCAAGACTCACTTGTTCAGAGTTCACCTAGAATCTACCTAGACCCTGCATTGCCACCCCCTCCCACGCACAAATGACTCAGTTGTGTAGCGTCTCATCCTAGCTATCTCTGTTGTACACAGGGAATGGGTTAACCTAGTGAATGTTAGTGCTTGGCCCTTGGTTCTAACATTCTTACTGTACCGTCAGCGATGTGTTATGTTTCTCCTTCTGACAAGTGGACTTGTAAGTCGCTCCGGATAAAAGCGTCTGCTAAACGCCCTGAATGTAAATGTACATCTGATGGACACGTCAGTAGTGGGTCAGAGTAGCGGACCGCGCGGTGGTTGTGGCCGTGCTGCTCACCTCGTACATCTCGTTCCAGGTGGGGTTGAGGTTCTCCTTGATCACGTGACTCTTGAAGGCGTGCTCTCCGACCGTGACCTTGGCGTAGGGGTCACTCTTGCCCTTCCTCATGCCCCCCATCAGGTTGTCCTTGGCAACCAGGCTCTGCGCCTCCAGCAGGTGCAGCCTCAGCACCCCCTGCAGGCCACAACATGGAAGTGCACGACTGTCAACGCACACCAGGGGATAGTGGATAAATAGGGTTTGTAAATCAGAATGCATCATGGGTTGTTTTGGTGACGTACTTCGCCACATTGAAAGGGGTCAACAGGGTGGAGGTATTGTAACTGTAACGTAAGCTAGGCTAGTGAAAACATTGATTAGCCACTTCTAGCATGAAAAATGCTGTGGCAGTTATAAACACAACAAGGTCTCCTCAAAATCACGTGACGAATTATGACTAAACCATGACCAAAGAAACATAACTTCGGACATAATAACTAGCATTCCATTGCTCCTATGCTCCCAAAATGGCGGCAGTCGATGCATTGTGACGATGTGATTCAAAAACCCAATGGGGGGTTAATGCTTTGAACTTAATAATTAATAAATGCCGCATTCTGTCCGCATGACGTAACGCCGGCTCATCAGCAGCTCTCTCACCTCGCTGCCGAAGACGTGGTCTGGGGAGGTGTGGGGAGGGCCAGGGGGAGGAGCGTCCTCCTCTTCCTCTTCCTCCTCCTCTTCCTCCTCTTCCTCCTCCTCCTGATGGGACACAGCGGCGGCTACCTCAGCTGCTACCTCGGGCCCACGGACGCTCACCTCAACCACGAGAATATCTTCTATGGGGTCACGAACCAGGAAGTGAAACGCCTCGTTCCATTTAGGAGCCGTGGTTCGCTCGCACACCTGGAGACGAAACACGGTTGGGTTTAGGACGGAGTCAGACACGCCCTGGTTAAGGTGGACAGGAAACGGTTTGCCTTTGTCGGGCATCGTTTTGAAGGCGTCACAAAGCACTCACGGTGGTTTTGTGGGAGGTCCTCCCCAAGACGATCTCCGCCCCCACCTTCGGCTCCTTCCCGCTCTTCTTGAGCTGCGTGGAGCAAAACGACACAACATTTACGATACTTTTATTAAACACACAGCCTCACGGCGCGCACAAAGTCAAGAGCTATCCAATGTTCAGACACGTGCCTGGAGCCACTGATCAGGCAATCACCTGAATGCTCTCCTATCCTGGTGGTGTATGTATTACCGTGGCTTAGTCGTACATCACCCGGCACTTAGAGTATCAACACCTGCAGCCAGACACACCCATCACATCACAAGAGGGTTCCTATTGGATGTTATCATTGTTTAATAAGTAATCATATTTAAATATGTGAGCGCATTAGGAACAGGAACAGTAAGTGGAAACGGGTTCAAAATGGAAACAAGGACCGGTGGGAGGACAACAACAACAACAACAACAATAAAGAAATGTGCCTGCCTTAAGCTCCGCCCTCAGCAGCACCTGGCTCTCAGGTGAGGCTCCGTCCAGGTGGAACCACTGGTCCAGGACCAGCTCTGGTTCAGACAGCAGCTCCCTCACTGGCACCACCAGGGAGCCCATGGCCAGAGCCCAGCTGTGGGACAGCTGACCCGAGACCAGCAGGAGGAGAGGGTTAGCTAACACAACAGCACGTTGAACAGCACATAAACACAGAAGCTTTCTCTCACAGCTGACCCCAGACCAGCAGGGTGAGAGGAGAGGGTCAGACCACAGCTTAGCCTGTGTAACAGTATAAATACCTTCTCTTAGAGCTGACCCCAGACCTCCAGGGGGAGTGGGAGATGGTTAGGTTTACTAGTATTAACACAGAGGCTTTCTCTAACAGCTGATCCCAGAGCAGCAGAGTAAGATGGTGTATGTTAAGAGGGTTAGCGCACAGCACAGCATGTTTAACAGTATCAACACTGAGGCGTTCTCTTCTGGCTGAAGGACGCTCACCTTAACCACGAGAATATCTTCTATGGGGTCACGAACCAGGAAGTGAAACGCCTCGTTCCATTTAGGAGCCGTGGTTCGCTCGCACACCTGGAGACGAAACACGGTTGGGTTTAGGACGGAGTCAGACACGCCCTGGTTAAGGTGGACAGGAAACGGTTTGCCTTTGTCGGGCATCGTTTTGAAGGCGTCGTCACAAAAGCACTCACGGTGGTGTTTTTGTGGGAGGTCCCTCCCAAGACGATCTCTCCGCCCCCCACCTTTCGGCTCCTTCCGCTCTCTTCTTGAGCTGCGTGGAGCAAAAACGACACAACGTTTTACGATACTTTTTTATTAAACACACAGCCTCACGGCGCGCACAAAGTCAAGAGCATCCAATGTTCAGACAACTGCCTTGGAGCCAAAGATCATTTCAATCACGTGATTGAAAACATCCTCGTGTGAATGTATTACCGAGGCTATTGTACCTCTTCCAAACTCTGCCAGTAATGATACCACCGAAACAGTTCATGGAGTGGGATAGATGGATATCCAGGTTCATATGGGGGGGTAGGAGGCCAAGAATTAGATTTAGCACCATGGATGCCACGCAACAGACAAGGGTGGCATAGCTTCGGATTGCCGGGACGTTTAGTTGGTTTGAGTCGTTTGGGGGTCACAGAGTTATGTGTTTAGCACCATGCAGCTCATTATAACAATGGCTTTCAAGCCAAGTACCAGACAAGCATGCAAAGTCGTTACTTAGCAGAGCAGGACACACTCAGGTGGGCTGTAACATGTTGCTGTGTTAATAGAGAATTTGTTAGACTAGATATGGAAGGAATATTAGAAAATGAAGGTTTGATGGCTAGCCCCACATACGAGGCGAATATTAAATGACTGATAGGGAATTGTGTTTAAAAGGGAAAGAGAGATTAGTTAGGACCCGATAACCTAAATTCACATGTGGGACTTCGGCACTTGGGTGTGAGAAAATGTAATGGAATAGAGAATGAAATAAGGCCTCTGATGGTGGATAAACCTATGACAAAATTCAAACCAGGAATAATGATTTGGCTTTGGAGAGATGGCAACATAGGGGTATTACAGCAATATGCCACACTGTTGAGAGAAGGGTCGGATTGCAGAGTGTTTTCAGGCTATTAAGGGATAGAAATTTGATTTGGAAGACAAAATGACCTCTTTCGGGTATTTTCAGGTGAGGGATATTATTTAAAGGAATAAAGTTAAAGAAGCCCAAAGAAACAGAACATGATTATTACAATTTTAATGAATAAAATGGCATATGAAGGGAAGAAAATGATTAGAGTGATATCAGCCCTGATACAAAGCTCAATATGGGTCCAGTGGGGGAATTATTCAACTGTTTATATTAAAGAAGGAAATGGAAAAAAGTAAATTGAAATAGAAATAAGCAGAAGACTGACTTGTGTATAATCTGTGTGCAAAGAGGGGCTTGTGGTAGGGGTGGGAAGACATACGAGGTGGCCTGGACAGTTTTCTGCTACAACTCGGTGACATGCTCAACGCTGAATTGGGGGGGTTGGACGCTAAGCGTTGACCACAAGGGTGAGAAGTGGAATGGAAAGAAAGTTCAGGGAACTCATGCCCTTCCTAACATCAAGGCC
>OLKM01003073.1:36844-45035 GCA_900291075.1 Melanogrammus aeglefinus | reverse complement strand
CTTGCAACGGCTTTGAGGTAGTGAGATACTTCGTTCGCACTGTTCGAAAGAAGTGGCGCTAAACTCTGAACCTGTTCAATTCTTCTTGAGACCGGCTCTTCCAAAGTCACCTGAGGGGGAGGGGCATTACAGGTCTCTGAGGCAGGCATAGCATGGAGAAGAAAGAGGAGACTCGGTCTGGAGACACTGGGCAAGGGGTCTTGCATTCATCACCGCCAGTTAATTCGCCATGAGAGTAGTGAATTGGTGTGGGACTCGATGATCACATTGAAGGATGCGTCGAGGATGCGCGGCATGCAAGTATCTCCATGGCCATGTGAATGAGTGGGGTGGGGAAACCAGATTGCGTTTTGTTTGGAATATTATCTCCAAGGTCTGCTGAGGGAGCTTGTTTATCATCTTGAGTTCTGAGGCACGGGAAATTTTGAATGCCGTGTAACCCGAGGTATTGTTTGTGCTGCTCTGATGCGAAGAACCTTTCAGGGCATTAATGCATGTGGGAGCTCATGGTGTTCTCTTACTCGGATGTGCACGGTTTTGCAATAATGGAAATAACAGCCTTTTTGCTGTTGGCTGTGCTCTATGTACCGACGTGATGTAACTCCATGGTCCGAAGAATCTTACACCGGAATAGAGTGATGGAGGGGCTACTTGTAAGACGCTCGGCCCGGCAGACTGCCTTTGGTGGAGTTCTGTTTCCCGAAGACTTGTTGAGGTGAGACTGAGGAGATGGCTGCTGATTGCCATCTTTAGCGTCCAACACCCAGGTCGGCTGCTACAGCCTCTGGAAAGTGCTTCCCTTTGATGTTTACGGGACTCTGGTTGATGCGCACAACGGTTTCGAGGTGATGCGGGCCGTGATGATGGGGTTTGTCTGTCTTTTGTACTCTAGACTGAGCTTGGCGGCCTCAGCTCTGCAGAACCCATTGCTGTCGTTATGAAAGGGTAGCTTAAATAGTGCTACGGGGGACGTGGTTGGAGGCCAATGCCTTCAGTGTTCTGGGTAAGCTCTGTGGATGAGTTCATCAAAGATCCTGCTCATCCATTCCTTCTGGGGGCCCTTGGACAGAGTGTGCATCTCTGCAGCTGCTTCTGTGACGCAGGGCAAAGAACAGGGCAATCTGGATCAGGAAGTGCGATGTGGTGGTAGGGAGAGAGTCGATTTGAGAACGAAAGGTGGTGGGATCTATAAGGGGCGGAGACTCGGTGGGTTCACGCAATCTCGGGGCGAGTCGGGTCGAAAGCGGGATTAACAAGGATGAATGTCTATTTGGGCTCGGGGAGGGTGGGGCAATGGGATTTGAAGCAAGGCTGGTCCGGGAGCCATGTTGGCTCATTAGAGGGCCGCTGGGATGACCTAGACCAGTGGTCAGTGGGTTGTAGTCGTAGCAATGCCCATTGGTCTGGGTGTGGTTGTCGTTCCGGTTGACTCTGGTTGTTCACGTGACGGAAGGCCTTGCTTGATTGTGATGTACCACGAGGACTACTTTGCTGTCTGTGTTAGTATGTGATAGTCGCTAAGAGTCAATACTCATCAACGTAACAAAATCTGAAATTCATCCCGAAAAGCCAAGCACTGATTGCGCACCAATCAGTCTAGGGTATGAGTCTGGTTGAGGCGAATTGGTCTTTTCAAGACGAAAACCGACCTCAGTCGGCCTTTCAGGTGGTGGCTTTAGATAAGCTAACTGCTCGATGGTCGATAGTAGTAGGCGTCCGCGAGCACAAAGTCCTGAGAAGGTACTTGAGGGAGGAGAAGATGGTGAGGGCGGGTATCTTTAAGCCTCTTGTAAGGTTTTAATGAGCTCTCCACCTGATCCACTCAGGTTCACCTGTATTCGGGGAGGTGAGTCCAGTCCTCGGTTGCTGGGTGAGGTCTCTGAGGAGCAGCCTGCTTTGGATATTGTAAGGGGGCTAAGAAGCCAAGGGATAAAGGTGTTCACGTGGACACTCTCTAGAGTGAAAGGTTTGTTGTTGTCCAATGGCTGGAATGTGAAGTGTCCGAAGCAGGGTTCGGACCTCAAGCTGCAGTTGTAGAGGAGAGGTCTCGTGAGGGGTTGAGATCTTGTGATCCTTGGCAGCATCTTTGGAGGGAATGGCTTTAGCACAGCAGGTCTATTGGAGGCTATTTTATGCAGCTGAAGGTATGCGCGGCAAGATCGTTTGTGCAGGTTCTGAGGAACACCTATGCCTCTGTTCCGGGGGAAGGACTTGACGTGGTCATCACTAGACACTCTCGTTCGCGACTTTCACGTCGTGCAAAGTTCTTTTCTTCTTCTTGATGCTCTTGCAGGCACGTATGGCGCGGCGGGGGATGGGGGTTGCCGAAGACATGACGAATTGACTGTAATCACAATGTCACGTGCGGGTGGTGTTGTGGAACCCAGAAGCGGAGGAAAGGCTCTGTGTCTTACGCACTATAAAGCAGTGGAAAATGTGTGATGCGGCGTATGGCACAAGTGTCTTCAGGAGTCTCATGAGCACAAAGAGGTTGTTGAGAGCAGGCTGGAGAGTAGTCGTTGAGGAGATCCTGGTAGGTGGCACTGGATGAACCACACGATATGGTCGCTTCTTATGGGTGATAGGATCCAAATGAATGGAGATACAACACTCTTGGCTTCTGTAAAGGTGAGCGAGTCTTGCATGTTTGATTGTAGCATTTTCGACAACTTAGTAGTGGGTTTCATCTGTGGCTGCGTGTTAGATCGCGGCGAGAGTTGAGGCGGCTTTTGGATACTCCCTGTTGTTGGGCAGTTTTTTTCCGGGGGATGGAAGAAGGGTGCGACCCAATTTCGAATGTCTGGTCGGATATCGTCATCTGATCTTGCAGAACTCAGGTCATCCATTGAAGGAGCAAGCTTGTTGTCCGTTGGCTGTGTGAAGGAAGACTGACTGACCAAGGTTTTCTCCATTGAACGTCGGAGTGCTGTCTGTGGTGTCCAACGCTGAAGTAGCCGTGGGCGAAGGTTCCTCTTCACCTGGATTTTGCTACTGCATGGGCTGAGGAAAGTGGGCCGTCCATTTTCCAGAATGGAGGTTTTGAATGTTCCGACGTGGGGTGGCTTGTGCGCTCCCCCGAGGCACACGTCGCCGCCGACGACCCATCCAAGGTCCAGCTTTTGGGCGAATGGGGCGTCATGCGGACCGTTTATTTGGCCTTCTACTTTGTGTACTCTAAGAATGTCTCTACCGAGCAACAGGAGTATCTGTGCATTCTGGAACCAGGGGTGGGATCTCGTCTGCGATGCGTCTTCAGGTGTCCATGGTGTCGAGCAGCATGGATGGTTGGATCTCCGAACGGTTGTTTGGGATTTGGTTGCATTCGAGGAGTGTGGGAAGAGGAGAAACTGCCTTCTCATCAGTGACTACACAACGTAACCACGGGCCTTTCTGCCAGCTGTCTCCTTGAGACCTGAACATGTCCTGAGTGTGTATGGCGATGGACACACGCCACGTTGAAGATGTTGAAGAACTCTGATGTCGCCAGGAATCGGTTGCTTTTGCTCATTCCAAGATGCGTACATCTCTTCTGGATTTCCTCCCTTCGTACTTCAGGAAAGACGCTGACGAGGCAGATCTTGGAACATGCCCTGAGAACTCATTCCATCTCCGCATACTTCCGGCACTTGGAGGTGACTTCCTGATGGCTGCTTGTTCTCCTCCCTCCCGTTCTCTAAAGCAGGGGACGACGACTTGGACTTCCAGGGAGCTAGTCCTGGGTGGAGAGCTGAGGTGTGACGGTTGCTGCCACACTCCTTGCAATCCACCTCTGTGACGCAGTCCCGAGCTAAGTGGGTTGTTGAGGAGCAGCACTGGAAACATATATGATTGTCTTTTAGAAACTGCTTGCGCTCTTCAAGGGTCTTCTCTCTGAAGCCTCTACATTTCCTCAGTGGGTGGTCTTTGTCATGGATGGGGCAGTGCTTCCCAGGGTCAATGTTGCCAGGGCTCTCTGTGGGGGACACTTGTGTTTTGTGCACTGATTTTGCTTTTTTCGTCTGTCTGTCAAACCTCTCTTTCTTTTCAGCTGCTGTGCGGGAAGGTGGGAGGTTGAAGCTGGGATCTGTTTTAACTTTGGCTTCCCTGCGGATGAAGTCAGCAAACACAGCGAAGGGGGGAAGAGCCACATAGTTTTTTACCTTGTATTTGGACCCAAACAAAGCCCATTTATCCTGGAGGTTGAATGGGAGCTTGTTCGACGATGGAGCCCACTCCTCTGGAAGTGTCTAGGTAAGACAGGCCAGGTAAGTAGCCGTCCATCTTCGCAGCTTCTAGTTCTAGGAGCAGGTCACCGAGGTCGCGGAGCTTGTGAGGGTCTCTGTACGTCACCTTCGGAAAGTCCTCCAGTTTATCAAACAGAGCCCTTTCGATTGCCTCTGGTGAGCCATAATACTCTTCCAGCCTCTGCCAAACCATCATCAATCCGACCTGGGGGTGCCTGATGTTGACTGTTTTGAGTCTTCTTGCCTGTTCTGAGGACTCCTTGCCAAGCCATTTAATGAGGAGATCAAGCTCTCTTCTCCGGCTGACAGGCCCAGGCCTGTCGTGGCTCCGTAAAAGGTGGACTTCCATGCCCAGAAATTCTCTGGCTTGTCGTCGAAATTGGTTAGCCCTGAGGTCACCAACTGACTCCGTGCAAGATACCTAGCGAGGTCGTTGGTGGTGGAAGTGTCGGGGTTGCTTTGGTTGACCGTTCTGCCCTGGTTGCCATGAGGATCGTTGAGGGGTCGGCCTCTCCCATCCATCCCTATATCGTTCTGCCGGGGCGCCTCTGTTTTCAAAGGCAGGGGTGTGTAAAGAATGGGCGCAATGGCTCTTCATGTCACTTGTAGCTAGTGTTAACTCCTGATAAGATGAGGCATGTGGATTGTGTGAGTAAGACTTCAGGCTGGATTGGTCCTGTACATAGTGTTCTGTACGCTGGAGTCGTGTCTGGGGTGAGAGAGATTTAGAAGCTCTACTGCGGTGTGACTGATGGTCTGAGTCTATCAAACCTGACTCCAGTATTTCTGCATCTATCAGTGCAGCGTCCATTTCCTTTTCTGTTTGTAGAGCTTCTAGGGTGGCGTCCAGTCTGACCTTTTCTAGTTCGAGGCGGGCCTTCTCTACTTTGAGTTCCATTTCCCTCTGAACGTAGGCAAAGTTGGAGCGACCTGCTTCTGCCTTTGCTCGGGCTTTGATGGCGGGTCTGGGTTGATGAAGAACTGCTTGATGCTTTTGAGGAGGACGAGACCGTATTGACTTGTGGTCCTCTTCTTCAAAACGTTCTTTCAGGCACTGTGGTATATTCATAACCCCCTTCTGCCATGGTGAGAGGAGATGTGTGTGTTCACTGAGGTGAAGACGTCGGGGCAGGTTGTCGTGTAGGCTTGCTCGGGGCCTGTATGACGGTCCTTTAGTCTTTCTTCCAGCCGTTCCTTTCTTACAGCTTAATGTTATGCTGTTTTTTCACTGTAGTGGTCTGGGTGGATCTGAGCAGCAATTCCACTATCCAGTTCAGCTATACTAATTGAGGATGAATAACTCCAAGAAGCGTGGTGCCGATTAGGAAGGTTTACTCAAATTCAAAAAGTGAAACTGAAACACAAACATAAATATATATCAGTTACAAAACGGAATGCACTCAAAATACAAAAACACAATATAACATATTGCAATAACTAAGTGCACGAAAGGTGGAGCTTTACTGCACCTCTCCACGAGCAATAAACAGATACGGAAAACATAGCTGGCACCATATAAAATGGTACAAATCGATGATCCAACAACCCAAATAAGGACCTAACAAGCTGCAGTACTTACAAACATTGCGATGATACAGCTAGCAAGACTAAGAAGGAGGAAGATGCGATTTCTCTAGCGTTAACGTAAATAATTAGTCAGCAGAATCACTTCCGGAATGGCCACTTCCGGTCCAACCGGAAGTACTAACAAATAAGACGGCTCGATTAACCTAGAGCCTCAGCATAAAAATAAAGCGACGAATAGGGTCCAGAACAATATATATATATATATATATATATATATATATATATATATATATATATATTATATATATATATATATATATATTATATATATATATATATATATACAGAGGTTAAATTGGGCCGGGGCTGTCCGGGGCGGAGCCCCGGCACATAAGCGGCCGGTTCTGGGAGTTCTGCGCAGCAGATCAGCTCCAGCCGATTTTGGCAGTCCTGCCTAGTCCATCACGAGCAATGTTGCCCTACTCATTTACAACTTTTCCATTGCAAATCTATGTTTGTTTTAAAACACAATTCTAAATAATGGAGTAGGGATAGGCTGGCCTAGACATCTGGAGCAAGTTTGAGAAGTAGGCATATCGCGCACGAAACTTGCGCAGCAGCTCCTCCTCCCCCCAGATCAGACAACACAACGTCAAATCATTCCAACGGTCATCATCAGACATAATTATCGTAGTAGACAGGTGAATGGCGAGGTAAGAGAAACTAAATTAAACCAATAGGCTAATATCATTAGATATGGGCTTGCATTTTCATTAAGCAGGAAAAAATTAACATAATGCCTGGCACACACATAAAGATAATCGGGCTGATTTTGCCCCGATTTTCCCTCCTTCCGAACACGGACAGACATCGCCCGATTATCTTTAAGCTCTTAAGATTATTTTATAAGATTCTTTTGTAGTGTGTGGTGTGTTAAGAGTGAAATTCGGCCGACAATCGGCTCCGAAATCAGTCGGCGCCGACAATCGTAAATATTAAAACATGTTCAATATTTACGATTGTCGGCGGAGAACGTTGTGGTGTCAAATCGTCTTGTGTGGGGGGGAAGCCGACAATCGGGAGTCCCCATTGACAAATCTTAATGTGTGTTGTGTGTGTTGTGTTGGAAATATCGCAGGACACCACACACAATACGATCAAAACTGTTAAATCACAGATTTTTTATCTTCATGTGTGGGGTCTCTCGCAGATAAAAAATCGGTTGAGATTTATAAAATCTTTATGTGTGTGGCAGGCTTTCGCGCAACACAGCTACACAGCAGGTTAGATTTTAAAGCCCGCGTTAACATGATGGTGACGTAGCGTTAACATGATGGTGACGTAGCCTATCGGCTAGCCTTTAAAGGTACAATCCCGGAATCAATCAGGAATCACAAAAGCCACGCCCCCCCTGCTCGGCTCGTGCGCGTGCTTCATTGCAGTCGGAGACCGTTACATATTAAGCAACATATAAAAAATGCTAATTTCTTTAATGTACTAATATAACGAATATCATGGATTTTTTTTTTTGCAACCTTAATTTTGTCTCTGCGTATGGGGAGCGGCGGCCCCTCCGGATCAGAGCCCCCCCACATAGAAAATCCCAATTTAACCACTGTATATATATATATATAGTTTATCAGTGGCGAGCGGTGACTTTTTACTGTGGTCATGCTGAAGTGTCAATACCATGCGCGCCCGTGGGGGGCATTATATTTTTAAATAAAAAATACAATATCACAGACCACAGCTGGTTTTCCCACCACAGCATTTACAGTAACTCACTGACACGTCTCAGATCAGTAGGCGCTGCTGCCGGTGTGTTTTTAAAACGAACTAGGCTAGTAGCGCCAAATCTGCGGCGCTACTATTTTTGCGCATGCGCGTTGGCAGATAAGCTGCTTCACTGACAGCTTTTTTGCCATTCAAAACGCTCATCTCCAGTAAGCACGGCCTTTAGCAACTGTACTAGTCGGTGTCACAGTGCGCATGCGCGAAACAAGCTGTCAGCTTTCCAGCTTTTCGCAAGCGAAACGGGACAGATTAGGCACGGATTTAACACCAAAACAGTAAAACTAAGGTATTGTATAATTGAACACACTGCCAGATTAATATTTTCAATTATTTTTATTGAAGGGCTTGGGCATGCACTGCATTTATAGCTTATTATGACCGCTCGCCCATGATATATATATATATTGTACAGTATATATTAGTGCTGTCAGTTTAACGCGTTATTAACGGCGTTTACGCAAACCAATTTTAACGGCGTTAATTTTTTTATCGCACGATTATCGCTCTTTCGGCTTGGCAAACGTCGTTTTTTTCCCCTGCTGTCTAGCAACAACTAGTCACGTTAGAAAAGCGACAACACCATACCGAATCTTGCTACACCGGAAACAAAATAACAAGTACGCCGCACAAACTTGTTGGGGCAAGCA
>OLKM01003073.1:29344-34344 GCA_900291075.1 Melanogrammus aeglefinus | reverse complement strand
ATAGCCGTTTGTTTATTTGTGTGTGTTGGTAAATTAGTGTGTTTGTGTGGAAATTTTCAGAAGTCCATATCATCCTTCAGAAGATAAACCTAAGCCCTTATAAAGGACCTCCACTTCCTCTTCCTCCCTCCATCCTCCTTCCTCGTCAGCCCGCCTGGTTATTCTCTCCCTCTTTCAGCTCAGACAATTTTCTTTCCCCAAAAAGACATTTCTAATTCCTTCTCCTCCGTCAACTCCAGTCCTTTTCTGTGTTGCTCCAAAGTCCACTCCTCAGTGGAAGGCCAGCAGCCCCAACCTCCAGGGCTGACGTAGCCTCCACCCAATGGAAACTCCTTGGGCATCCGATGGCGACATTCTCACGGTCATACGTCGTCTAAACACAAATGGGCTTCTGCCAAACACATAGCTTCTCTGATTGAACATATCTCTCTTACTCTCTGTCTCTTTCTCTCTCTGTGACTAACACTTACTCTGAAGGCCAGTCTTTACGTGTTGCTTATTTGTCCCAATGACTTTTAGTTAAAGGTGCCATGACATGCTATTTTATGGATGCTTTAATATAGGCATTAGTGGGCCACTAACACAGTATTCAAAGACATTCCCGAAATTCTGCCGTGGTGCAGAGTTACAGCCACTCCGAGCCAGTTGCACATTGAGCTTCCCCCAAATGCGCTGTTTTGGTGTCTGTAGCTATAATTCAAATAAGGTCGAGCGAGGCGGGTCAAGGAGGAGGGTGGGGGTGTGGCCCTGAGCAGCTTGCAGCCACAGTACCAGCGCTCTGTTTACAGTGGATGTATCGCAATGGCGAGGCGCACACAGCCTTTGGCCGTGTTCTGTAAATATTCTAGAACACACGGGAGTCCTGGAGCTCTATATCTAAATAATATCATATAGCCTTCATTGATATATATATATAATATATATTAACACGGCCAAAAGCTGTGTGAGCCGATATTATGAATCTGAAATGACCGCATTGGGTTCTCCGACGTTCCTGGTTCTTCCACGTCCACATCAACGTGAAGTAGACTGAACCGCGACATGGAGGAGAAAGGGATTGTTGCCGGGCAGCGCTTAGGCACCTCCGCCTCCTGCAGCGTGGTGGTCCCTCGGCAGCGGGAAGCGGGGCTCAACAATCCCTTTCTCCTCCATGTCGTGGTTCATTTTCTTGAGGGAATCATAGCCAAAGTTCCTTTCCCCCCAATTCATTCTCAACCATGGCTCAGAAAACCCCCACTACGAGTCTCGTTGTAGAAATTCCAGAGACGAGAGTCCGACGTATTATGCGCCATAACACCAAAAGCAGAACGGTTATCCAAATAACAAGGAAGTATACAACACTTGCGTTACAGTCCTGGAGCTCTATATCTAAATAATATCATATAATACATAGATATCTATTACATATAATACATATTATCACGGCCAAAAGCTGTGTGCGCCTCCAGATGATATTATGATTCACAAATTACTTTGTCGGGTTCTCCGACGTCTCTGGTTCTTCCACTTTCACATCAATCTGAAGTAGACTGAACCACGCTCTGCCTGCTGCCTGCTGCCGGGCGGTGGTGCTTCGAGGCGGCTTTGCCTTGCGGCAACCGGCGGCTTGTCACAGTTCATGTACTTCAGGGAGTCAAAGCCAAATTTCCTTTCCCCCAATTCCTTCTCAACCATGGCTGAGATAACCCCAACTACAGTCTCGTTGTCGGAATACAAAAGACGCCAAAGAACCGACAAGAAACACTTGCGTTACAGTGTGTATTCACACACACACACACACACACACACACGCACGCACGCACGCACGCACGCACGCACGCACGCACGCACACGCACGCACGCACGCACGCACACCACACACACACGCACGACACACACGACACACACGCACACACACACACACACACACACACACACACACACACACACACACACACACACACACACACACACACACACACACAGTCAGCTTACTGCAGTGTGACGACATAAGAAACCACATTCCAAATCAGCACGCTTGAACCTCTGTTTTTTTCAAAGGCGAGCAGAACACCTAGTGCTCGTTTTACACCGAACGTAAGTTTTAGCCACTGTGGGACCATAGGCAGGCTAGGGGAACTTATATTTATGTTAGAAAACCTTATAAAGTGAGATTTTCATGCCATGGGACCTTTAACTAACTAGGCAGAAGTTCCCAAGGGCAGCAGTAGCTCAGAAGGTAGAGTGGGTTGACTGGTAACCGATAGGTTGTTAGTTCGATTGTTAGTTCGAGTGTCGAGGTGTCCCTGAGCAAGACGCCTCACCCTTACTGCTCCTAAAGGGCTGTGTGTCGCCTTGCGTGGTTGATTCGCAGTCCTTGTGAATGTGTGAATGAATTGTAGTACGTCGCTTTGGATAGAACCGTCAGCAAAATGCCCTAATTGGAAATGTTCTCATACTGCTGCAGTACATATCGGTTCTGGGTATCAATATGTATCAGTCATCTGAAAAACTGCTTGTTATGTAACCTTTTGTGCGTGTCTGTGAAGAGGCCACTCTCATCCCATCTGCTGCTATATTTAATATCTTCTTTGAGGTATTTGTCACAGTAAGTCCCGCATCACTTCCTGTGGTCTACCGGTTCTTCAAAGCGCCCTTGGCAGTACTCACACACTACCTGACACAAAGGGAACCGCTGAATGAGGTCCACTAAAGCCTCGTCTGCTGCTAAAAGCAATTAAAAGTTTCATGATTCATAAGGAAATAGTTGTGTGGGTCGTTTTAATGGTATTTATTCAAATGTCCAGCAAGCCCTTTCATCTATTTCTTTTTTCTTCCTTCATGTTATCTCATCACACTGTCACGCATCATCAGGAATGTTATGTGTGTGTCTGTATGTGTGTGTGTGTGTTTGTGTGTGTTTCTGTGTGTGTGTGTCCATCTCACACCCTGAATCCCCCCCATAGACACACACACACACACACTGACACTGACACCGACACCGACACACACACACACACACACACACACACACACACACACACACACACACACACACACACACACACACACACACACACACACACACACACACACATACAGAGACACACACACACACGCAAAAAAAAACACAAAAAACCCACACAGACACAAACACACACACACACATACACACACATACCGAGACACACTCAAACACCAACACACACACACACACACACGCACGCACGCACGCACGCACGCACGCACGCACGCACGCACGCACGCACGCACGCACGCACGCACACACACACACACACACACACGCACACACACACACACACACACACACACACACACACACTCACATAATGTCTCGAGTGCTTAGTGCATTCCTTGCGGGGGGGCAGAGCAGTGCTGGATAAGGTAATAAAAGGTAAGATTAGCAGTCATTAAGGTCCTCTGTGTTGGAAGCTTGCTGCTTCAAAGGAACCATCGAGCAGGAAAGATCTTCGGCAGGTTGTTGAGCAAGGTCCATTCTTTGGCCCCATTAACTTAACTGATGGGTTACGTATAGCACCGAAGAGCCGGTTAAATGAGGGCAAAGATGCCATTCCAAAGAGAACAGATTTGAGGGGATGTCATTGAGGAGTATTTGGAGTCCTCTCTGTGTTTGCAGTATGAGGTTGGTGTTGCTTACAGTTTTTTTCAATTGCTTGAACACTTTAGACACATGCTTAGACCAAAGTAACACAACTTGAAGTTTTTGTTACTATACCTAAAACACATGTAACCATTCCTTAAACAAAAGCGCTGCTTTGCACTTTAGTTGCAATTGTGCAACACACTTGCTCCTTTCTGCCACACACTTGCTCCTGCACACTACACACTATTTCATGCATAAGACACTTACTTCAAATGACATCTCAGTATATCATTGGGAAAACACATCTATTCAAAATACTAAACACATTGGGCAATTGAAAATACTTAGATACACACCTCAAAAAAAACCTGAACACTTATCAGCCAGCTACAAAAAGGCCATAGGGCAATTGTGCACGTCCCGGGGCTGCGCGGGGCAAATATATCCTTGTGTGCCGCCATAAGCCTTTGAGGGTAACTGCACCGGCATGCAAAAGAAGGTCTCTACAATGCCCAACGTATCATCACATTTCTAGATGCACTTCATGATGCAGCTGAACAGGAAAGACCAGAGCAGCCCAGGTTTGTTGTTGTCTGGGATAATGTTTGTTTCCATCGGGCTGTTTTGGTCCAGAACTGGTACACAAACCATAAACTATTTGAAGTCATATACTCGCCATTTCTAAACCCTATAGTTTTTTTTTCTGGCTTGATGATGGCGGGTATATGACCGCCAACCACATGCCCGCATGCCTCTCCTGCAGGCAATGGAACTGCGGAGACATTGAGGTAAGGTCAATACATGGATGGATTCGGCACACAAGGCGAGGATCCATAAGAACAACACATGCACAATTGCGGTGTTTTTCTGTGTTTACAGTACAGTTGTGTATTTTTGTTTTATTTGTGCTTAAACTGAATTTACTGCACTACAAAGTACCGTACTGCAATGCACAGTATTGAGTATTAGATTTTTTGATTGTTGTGAAAACTTGCCTTTTTTGGAACTAAATAAAAACAGTGAATATGGAAGACTGTATAAAGTAGACTAGTGTGTTGCTGCTGATCTGAAAGTGTATTCATATGATACAAGTGTGTATCATTTTGGCATCAGAGAGAAATTTTGACAAAGGATTGTTTTTCACATATATGTCAATTTGACATATATGTGAATGGTATATTTCTCAGTGTTGTGTCTCATTTGCTTGTATGTTGAGTTTTGACACAATGAGCCAAGTTTTGCAAACGTGTTCTAGCAATTGAAAAAAAGCAGTATTCAGCCTACTGAATAATTGTGTTTTTTGAGCTTCTAACCTTCTCCTCCTAATGGGACGTAGAGTGTTGGTGTGCTGCTGGTGAAAGTAAGCATGTTAACAAAGCAGTCTCCCTGAGTTGTT
>OLKM01003073.1:0-26664 GCA_900291075.1 Melanogrammus aeglefinus | reverse complement strand
AGAGAGAGAGAGAGGAGCGCGTGGGAGAGAAGAGAGGGAGAGAGAAGAGAGGCCGAGAGCAGAGAGAGAGAGAGAGAGAGAGAGCAGAGAGAGAGAGAAGAGAGAGAGAGAGAGAGAGAGAGAGAGAAGAGAGAGAGAGAGGAGAGAGAGAGAGAGAGAGAGAGAGAGAGAGAGAGAGAGAGGAGAGAGAGAGAGAGAGAGAGAGAGAGAGAGAGAGAGAGAGAGAGAGAGAGAGAGAGAGAGAGAGAGAGAGAGAGCGATAGACTACTGCTGGAGGGAGCACCATTGAGTCTCATCAATGGTGCCCCCTCTGGCTGTCCTCTGCTCTATGATGACTACTGGGGGGGTCAGGGTGCTGGAGAGCACCACTTCCTGATGTGAGAGATCAGAAATCAACCGCACACACTCAAATAGGAAGCATTGATGATGCTGATCGGGTGTCACGTGGTTCAAATGCAGTGGGTAATATTGCAGGGTAATATCCAGGGCATAAAATAAAACATGGTTTCTTCCTCTGCTCTGGCCCCGGGCAAACAGTTCAAAACACAGCTCCCATCCCTCCACCCCCAGAACTGCTATCCTCTCCAAACTCATATCGCTTTAATAAGCGCTGGAATAATTCATGAAGCGAAGCTCTCTTTATGCATCATAAATAACTAAATAACAGTCGTCGTTGGTGGTTAGGCTTCTTTTTTTTTTTTTAAAGCTGCCATACTTTACAAGAAAAGGCAGATCCAATGGGAGGATCCTCCTTCATGGCGGTGAAGGCGTTCCTGCCAGCAGGCGGCCTCCCGTCCAGCCCGGTGTGAGCTGGTTCCCTGTCCTGGATCCCAGACCACAGTCCTATCGCCCTGCTCACCCCTTAAGTCGATGGAAAATTGGTCCTTTTCAAGTCCGCGGTCCCCTCCGGTTCTGATTGGTCACGCACAATGACTTTAGAAGCTCCAGATCCACGGCTCTGACAAGTTTTTCATCGTTTGTGTCAGGGAAGAAGGAATAAATATAGCCGAGAGAGAGAAGTGAAGCCAATTTAAAAAACCTAATGTGCTGCCCTGTAATAATGGCAAGCAAATTCAGCATGCTATTCTCCACTATCTCCCACTTATTACGCTGCATTAGACTGGGAGGCCTGGTTCAACACCACCTCCTAATACCAGCCGAGGAACCTCTCCCCATAGGCCACTACAAAGTGCAGACGCAATTACTGTGTTAGATATGGAGGTAAGCCTAATGTATCAGCTAATGAAATAGGGCATAAGACCTTGAACCTCTGTCCTATATATTTAAAGTAATCCTAATTAGTCCAATGCAACGGAACACGCTGCATTTGAAAGGCGGTGTAACCAAGGCCCGGAGCCAGGCGCGCTCTGAGGAGCACCTTGGTGTGTGACACTAAAGGTGATGCACTGTTGTAATCCATTTGTATGGTACGCCGGTATGTGCTAGTCGTAAGTCGTAAATATCCCAGCGTGCTTGTGGAATGTGGTCAGACCCACTCGCTGTTCTGAAAGTAGAGTGAGTCCAGTGAGGCCGACCGTACGACTCGACCACAAAAATGACTGCGCCCGTAAAGAGATTTATTTTCTTTATATTTGTACCACGTTGGTGATTTTAATATCGATTTTAAATGCTCTTACACACTTGATTACAGTGCTACTTTATTCCAATCACCTATTTATACATGGCACGGGTCTTGCTGTGCGTGCAATACAATGTTCTCGGCGTCACACTAAAGGTGATGTAACGCGAGGCTAGAGAGGCGTGGTGCGAGGGGCGTCTCTGAGTGCAACACGCACACACTTCCTGCGCACTTATTGTATGTTGTATTAAGTTATAATACTTAGTTGTTTAGCATCTTATCCTAGCTATCTGTGTTGGGGAATGGGTTAACCTAGAGACCGTTAGTGCGTGGCACTTGGTTCGATGAACATCCTTACTGTACAGACAGCCATATATTGTCCTTCTTCTGACAAAGGTACTTGCTGAAAGAAGTAATGAGGTTTAATAATTTTATAGAACATACAAACCTAAACAGATAAACCAAAACTGTGGGAAAACAAGCAAAGGAAATAAGTGGTAAGTAAGATTTAAAATAAATTATCTATAAAATATATATTTGCTGATATATATTCTTATATATTGTATTGATATTGTTATCTTACAACACTATAGCTTTGAGGAACCCAGGCTGACTCAGGGTCACCTGGCCCCTGCTATTGTATCATCACAGTGTGATGTCAGGGTGACATCACACTGTGAGCACACTGTGAGCTGCCGTTGATACGCTCACTTTTGTCTCATTAAAACATACTCATCACCTCTAGAAAGGGGAATGCGTGGTTTCCAGTAGTGGAGGTTACATCCTCTCTCCCTTTCATTGTGTGCATGATTTCAACACCACCAGGTGATGAAGCCACCTCCTTCATGGGCTCCACCTCCACCCAGAGCGAGAAGGGCCTGGTGACACAGGCACCCACAACACATTCCTCTCCTCATGGACCCAGGGAGCAGAGCTATGGGGGGGGGTGATGTCTAAATTACCTTGGCCTCCACCCACTGCCCCAAAACACATCCACGCCATGTAGGTGTTGTTGCTCCACTTAACAGATGAGACCTCTGGGACCCCACCAGACCTGTGTGTATGTATGTGTGTGCATGCCTGCGTGAGACCGGCTTGCATGCGTGTGTATGTATGTGTGTCTGTGTGTGTGTGTGTGCTTTTGTGCGTGTGTGTGTGTGTGTGTGTGTGTGTATGTGTTTGTGTGTGTATGTGTGTGTGTTTCTTAGTTTTAGCCCCAGCTAAGTGCTCCTGCTGCCTAAAGATTCTCACGCCTCAAAGTGAATTGATTTTATTGACACAGACATTTTACCAAACAGCAACTGGAATGTTTCAGTGTGTAAACAGGCCCAGCTGGGTTGAGAGTGCTCCGCGGTCCCTCAGAGGGCTCTGCTGAGGACGGTATGGGGTGTTTTATGGTGTGTCAATGCTGTAATGTGAGCTGAACTTCTTAAGTTGACCCTTTTTTGTGATTTGGTCATGTGATTCTAGCCGTTGTTCAATGTGGGTCAATATTAAACCTGCTAAATACAAATTGGAAAAACAAATACTGGTATGACATCTTTCACGGTCGAGTATGTCTAAGAAAACGTCAGTTTGCTACCTAATTTGCTGTATGGACAGTTTAAGAAATAATTATAGTATGTTTGTGTGTGTGTGTGTGTGTTTGTGCGTGTGTGTGTTTGTGTGTGTGTGTGTGTGTGTGTGTGTGTGTGTGTGTGTGTGTGTGTGTGTGTGTGTGTGTGTGTGTGTTGGCGTGTTTGTGTGAGTGCATTTGTGTTAGCGTGTGGGTGTGTGTGTGCTTGCACGTGCCTGTGCATTTGTGTGCTTCCCACTAATGCCCCTTTTCCATTGTGCGTTTTCGCAACGGTTCCGACACGGCTCTGCACGACTCTACCCTGATTTGAGAGCTTTTCCACTGCGGATTGGAGGCGGGACCCGTTACGGTTTTCAGTACCTGTTCGTACCTGTTTCAGAGGTAGGTCTAGCCGGTACGAGTCGGGGGCCTAAATGTCACGTGAACAGTGCTGTCCACTGATTGGTTAGATGAAATGACGTCATATGTGCGACGAAGCGCGGGGGTCTTTAAACATTCACCCGTCATGTATGAAAACACAACTGCGAGAGCAACAACGACAAAACGAGAAGAAAAATGGAAGACATGAGAAGAAGAACCAACCCTTGGTCGATGAGCGAGGTTCAGACCTTTCTGTGCGTGGTGTCCGAGGATCGCGTACAGAGGGACCTGGACGGATCAACGGGGAACACCTCCGACTCCGCCCTCTGACTCCGCCCTCCGACTCCGCCCTCCGACTCCGCCCAGTTCCAGGCCACGGTTTTGTGTGGAAAAGCGAAAATTTACTGGTACCGTGCCGTGTAGTGTAGGGCTGCACTAACCACACCGAGTAGAGTCGGGACTATTTTGGCAGTGGAAAAGGGGCATAATTCTCCCTCCTACGGCCTTCCTCGGGCCTCACTTCCTGTTGACCTCACCTCTGCCATCCCGGCCTCCTCCTACTTATGGAGGCAGATATTCTGTCTGTCTGTCTCTCTGTCTGCTTTTCTGTCTCTCTACATATCTCTCAGGCTGTCTGTCTGTCTGTTGTTCCGTCACTATGTCTGTCTGTCTGTCTGTCGGTCTGTCTGTCTGTCTGTCTGTCTGTCTGTCTGTCTGTCTGTCTGTCTGTCTGTCTGTCTGTCTGTCTGTCTGTCTGTCTGTCTTTCTCTCTGTCCCCTTGTCTGCTCTCAGTGTTTCTCTCCGTCTGTCTCTCTGTCGCCTCTTTCTGTCTCTCTGTCTGTCTCTTTGTCTGTCTCTCTCTCTGTCTGTACTTTGTCTGTCTGTCTGTCTGCTCTCCACCCCTCTGCCTGGCAGTTTGTCCATCTGTCCCTCTGTCTGTCTCTCTGTCTGTCCTTCTGGCTGTCTCTCTATCTGTCCTTCCGTCTGTCTCTCTGCCCACTCGTCTGCTTTCCGCCCCTACTGGTCCACCCGTCTCTTCATGAGTGTGTCCTCCTGTCTTTTGGTCAGACTGTGTATCTCCATCTCTCTCTCACTGTCTGCTCCCCTCCCCCCCATCTGGCCCCATACTCCATATTTCACTATATACCAGTGTCCCCTCTGACCCCTGGGGGGCCAGGACCACCAACCAGCACCGATCTCATGGACGTCTCCTGACCCCCGCTGAGGGCGGCCCACTGTTCTCTCTGTATGGGTGGCAGCAGTTCTTCTGATGAGCGTACCAACAGAACACCATAGAGGGCTTGGGGCCCAGCATGCCGTAGTGTCTCTTTACAATAGGTTTCTTATTCAAATGCAGACTTTATCTGGAGCGACTCTGCTCTGAAATGAGGGCAAACCGTGAGTCCTCTTGATGAACGTCTGTGATGGACTGGAGCCAGTGAAAAGAGGGACTACAATTACTTCATCCATGTGTAATGACTGAGAAGCTTGCTGTAGCCTCTGGTCCTGATTCACCTTTTCTTAACCTCCTCCCCCTAACTGGATCTACTCCACCTCCCACCTCTGTGTCCCGGCCAGAGGGCCCAGA
Organism: Melanogrammus aeglefinus; assembly: GCA_900291075.1. Taxonomy (NCBI): domain Eukaryota; kingdom Metazoa; phylum Chordata; class Actinopteri; order Gadiformes; family Gadidae; genus Melanogrammus; species Melanogrammus aeglefinus. The sequence goes on along the minus strand of OLKM01003073.1, from coordinate 21,561 downwards.
GGCCACGGGAGGCCCCCCTAAGTTATGAGCGTTGCCATGTTTCCTAAACGCACAGGGCTGTTACGACTCCCCGTCCCACTCATGTGGAACCCAAAGGGGACTGGCTTGGGATTACCTGGGCTTTGGTTTCTAATTCCCCTGTTTCATGGATATCTCTGTGAGGCCAGAGGCCATGCTATGACTTTTATTAGACTGGGGTTGACCTGCAGCTGTGCCCTCCCAGACCCCCCCCCCCCCCCCCTCCCAGAGACACATCCAGCAGGATAGGAGGAAACCACAATGCGAGGGTCAGAGTGGTGTGCTGGTGTACCTGTGGGCGTCCTGACCAAACCTTGCCCCTTATCGCCGGCTCAGACTACACGATTTCAGCCCAATTTTGCCCCGATTCTTTCGTCGCAGACAAATTTGCGAATCGTACACGATTTTTGACAGGTCGGCGACGAGACGAGGTCTTGTAATGTGACATGCTTGCGATCTGCTACGTTTTCGTCTGCGACGTTCGAAAGCCCCACGACGAAAAGTTTAGCATGTCAGAATTTTTTGGGGAATCGTATGACTTAGCCATCATGAGGGAACCACGCCCCCAGTTGCGTGAGGGAACCCTACGAACAGCTGGAGCTCATGTTTACCAACTGACTTCACTGCACTACGCTGAGTACACAGTAACTACTACAAAAAATGAATGCGATCAATAGCAAGAAGAAGAATGCTAATGAAGAAAACGAGAGAAAATGAAACAACATAATGGAGACAACTTTGGTTGAAATGCGGCAGTATATTTACATCGTCACTCGCAACGCAACTACTGTCAGGAGTTGCTGCATTGAGCAGATATAAAAACTACTGGAACCTTTATGACAAAAATGTAAAAAACATTTATGTCAGTTCTAAACCTTTGATTTTCTAAATATCTTGTAAACGTGAATGATACAAAGTAAAGAGCATCGCACCCTAGAATCGTGTAGTGTGGCCAGTCTTCCGACGAGACAACGCCCGATTTCCTGGCTCTGGGATCGTATAGTGTGACATGTTAAATCGTGGAGGAATGTCTGAGAATCGTGTAGTCTGAGCCGGCCATTAGTGACATGTTTATCAATTTCCTTTAAATTGCTTTAAATAAACTTTTAGGATTCGGGAAAGTCGATGGGATGTAAGTGTCCGTTGACAAAAATAAATCTAGTCAAAATAAATTTTGACTAAATTTGGTGATGTTGGTGGAAGGAGGGCGCTACAGTATATTCATATATTGTAAGTTAGATTACTTTCTATTATTCTGGACCACGATCATTTAAAATACAATGGAGGACCTGACGGACCAGTGGAACATGAACCTGGACTTAAACACGTACATTAGATATTAAAATTGCTCCAAAGAAATCATAGAGCAATATTTATAAAACCGCAATATTGAAAGAATCGCAATCCATATTGTATCGGCAATGAAACATCTTGGGGCATCATATTGTGAGGTCCCTGTTCCCTGAGGTATGTGCTACTGTCCCTTGTTCCTGATTTTACTGTATCTACTTTCTTTAAACCTGTAAGCGTGACCACTGTTTTTTTCGATGGGTTGGAACCATGAATGCATTTCACCACATTGTGCTGCTCAAGAGCGCAGACAGCGGCAGGCAGATGGATGGCGCGTCATTTGGTCGCAGGATGTCTGTCGTACAGTCCTTATGTCAACCGACTTGGCTGAACGCAGAGTGCACTCATCTGCCGTCCTGGCCTGCGGTTGAAATGTCATTCCTCTGGTCTCTGTTGAACACGTCCTCTCCCCAGCAACACTCAACAACACACAATACGACTACTGTTAATGTATGTTTGTGTGTGTGACGTGTGCGTGTATATGAACCGCTGTCACGGGCTGGAGGCTCGACTCACAGCCGAAGACCCAACCTCTCATCCTGTACACCAGGCGAGCCATGTCCCCGGGGGGATTACGTTTGCTTGTTTCTTTCCTTCATTTAAATACACAATGTGTGTTAGCCTTAGGGCGCACAATAATGCTGTTAGCTTTGTGGCTCCTGTTCCTAAACACATCCTATGTCTTCACTTTGCATGCAATTTACTTAGTTTGCAGTCCCTGTGAAAAGAAGAGAATTAAGTATTTGACCCTAAACCACACATTACCTATACACAGCAAACCCTGAGAGTTAGAGCCTCCTATACCCCCCCCCCCCCCCATCTGCAAGATGCTGAGCTCTGCATAACACTGATGACTGTCACATGACTCAAGAGTCAATAACGAGGCCTGCTTGAATAACAACTTCCTGTTTTTGCCTGCTCAGCTCTCTCTGGCTTACTCCTCCAACCCATCTTCCTCTCCCTCCCTCCCTCCCTCCCTCCATCCCTCGCTCTCTCGCCCCCTCCCTCCCTCCCTCCTCCTCCGCTCCCTCCCTCCATCCCTCGCCTCCATCCCATCCTCCTCCCCGGTCTCCCCCTCTCCCTCACCCTGTCTACTTTTCTCGTATCCACTCTGTACCACATCCACCATAAGCCTTCTCTCATATGGTCGCCTCATTATTTGCATTTTGTGTGCTAAATGCAGGATTTAATAGGATTATCCCGCCTGGTTGATGAGAGATGAAAAACAAACGACCGGGATGAATATGAAGTCATTCCTTGCTTGCTTCCTCTAAAATTTTCCATGGGGAGAACAAATAGCTTAAGTCCATCCCTGGACACGGTGCATGGTGGGCCTCCAGACCGTGACTAAGACCTCAGACCTTGTATGGCAGCGGTACAGTCCACACCGCCCATCTCTCACACCACCACCACCACCACCGCCCTCCACACCACGAGTTCAGAGCTGCAAAGGCCCCCCGCGCCACGAGCTATCACAATGAGGACATGGGCTCTCTCTGCTTCACCAGGAACGTGTACATCCTACGTACCCCTCCGCTGGAGAGCCTGTGGCTGGTGCATGAGAACAGGGGAGGGGTCCTCCAAACAGGGGAGGAATGATGCTGCCCAGGCCTGGGGAGGAGGCAGTGTGTGGAGCTCTAGGATTACAGAGGTTCCCATGGCTATCTGAGCAAATCACCACAGTCATGAGCGGAGACCAAGCCAGCGTCCTGTTTAGGAATAAAAAGGGTAAGCGTGTTGCCATCCGGCCCTCATCCCGGTTGATTTCCCCAGACTCCGGGGTCCACCCGACAGCCAACGGCCCCCAACACACAGGGCCCAACGTGGAATAAATGTCAGCCAAGAAGCCCCCCCTCTCTCCCTACCGGCCGGCGGTGCTCTGACCCTTTGGGGGCCTGGAGGAGCCGTGAGCAATAAAAACCCACAAACACTGGGCCCCTGGCTCACCACCCCTCAAAGCCACACCTGGGACGTTTTGTTTTTTGGGCTTGTATAGCAACTCCTACACAATGAGCAATGAGCAACAATGAGTGTGTGACGTTGTGGCCCTGGTCCCGCGGTCCAGAGGCCTCCGCCCGTCGGGTGGACACTTTTCTGGCTCTCTTCAAATGTCTCGACAGACCTGACCAGTAGGAACTTAATCCCAACTGGGATGGGCCCGCTCCAGTCTATACCACTGGTTCTCTTCAGTATGTCCAAGCCTTTAAAATGATGAGGAATGCACGTTACAAGCATTACTCATGTGCAGGCAGTGAGTGTCATGGTAAACTAATTCAGTAATAATTTACATGACTTTATCAAGCTGTGCGTCACGTGGGTCTCATTGCCGTCACCAATGCTAATTCATTCTCTACATTTTAACGACCCCACTCCATGATGGTCTTTGGTAGCTGGAGGCCTGCTGTGGAGCGGAAAAGGGCCATTGTGCTGTGTGCCAACCTGAGGCCTGAGAGCCCCTTAAGGCATCAGCCTTCCAGCAGACATGGAAGGCCAGCAGGGAGGAGGAGTCGACATGGAGCCCAGGGTCAGGAGGCCAGAATGCAGAGTGGCTGCTCTTCTAAGGATAGCTTGTGAGCCCTGACCTCTCTGACCTTCATATCCACATTTTCAGCTTTTCAGAAAGGACCTTGACATGAAAGGCAGTTACTGTGTGTGTCTGTGTGTGTCTGTGTTTCTGCTGTGTTTCTGCGTGTGTGCCATAGGCAGTTACTGTGTGTGTCTGTGTGTGTCTGTGTTTCTGTGTTTCTGTGTGTACGTGCATGTGTGTGTGTGTGTGTGTGTGTGTGTGTGTGTGTGTGTGTGTGTACGTGCGTGTGTGTCTGTGCAAATGTGTGTGTCTGTGCAAATGTGTATGTTTGTGTGTGTACGTGCGTGTGTGTGGTCATGTGTGTGTGTTTATACATGCGTGTATGTGTGTGTTTGTACGTGCGTATGTGTGTGTGCGTGTGTGTGCGTGTTTTTGTTTGCACATGAGTGCGTTGGTATGTCTGTTTGCGCGTGCCCGTATGCGCTTATGGACTTTTCTCTCCATTCATGGTTTGAATTTAATTTATTTATTTTGAATTAGCATAAACTTTGCCAACTCCAATTCTTGGCTTGAAACCTTTTTTTCGTGCCGAAGTACACACAATACATTGAGACTCGCTGACAATACAGTTGGCAGAACAACACAAACAAACAATGATTTTGCAAGCAATGTATTCAGATATGGCTGTCAAGAAGACGTATCTCACGTTTCCTTTAGATCAGCTGGGGGGGAAATGACTGTCTGCAGTAATCTGAAGAGCAGGAGGAAAGGCAGAGGACCAGCAACACAAACACATCATTGTTTCTCTCTGTGTGATGCGGGCTGGGCTGGGACGTGGGCACCTCGCCAGACTTCCAAAATACTTTCTTTTTGGGGCCATATTCTGGTATTTTTATTAGGATATAATTAAAGTTGATATACAAGCATACATTGTAGGGGGTGGATACAGCTTTATTTTATTTACTCCCTTCCCAAAGCAGCTCCAACAGCTGGCCTAGATCGGCGACCCCCTGCTAGGAGTGCAGAGCGATGCAAAGCGACTCCAGCACAATATATCAGTTCCACCCACTTTGAAATGAGCCATAGTTCATTCAAATGATTGAGCAATTTACATTGAGCATATTTCATAGATCATTCAGTGAATAGTCAAGTAATTCCTCCAAGGATTGAAAGACCATTGTAAGTTATGTGGAAGAGAGGAGAGGACGGAGAGAAGAGGGACAGAGCGTGGGATGGGACAGAAACATGCAACCACGATTGAGAGAGAAAGAGACAGACAGCGCGTTTGATGACAGAGCAGAGGTGATGAGGAGAGAGAGAGAGGAGATTTCGACGAGAGAGAGAGAGAAGAAGAGAGACAAGACCAGATAACAGATCGGGCGTACAGCAGATATCGATGGATGACGACAAGAGAATGGAGAGAGAGAGAGAGAGAGAGAGAGAGAGAGACAGAGACAGAGACAGAGATGGAGAGACAGAGAGGAGAGAGAGAGAGAGAGAGAGAGAGAGAGAGAGAGAGAGAGAGAGAGAGAGAGGGAGGATACTACTGTTTTCTGCAGCCACCTCCCAGAGTAACAGTATTTGTGCATTAGGACACACGCACACACACGCACACACACACACACACACACACACACACACACACACACACACACACACACACACACACACACACACACACACACACACACACACACACACACACACACACACACACACACACACACACACACACACACACACACACACACACACACACACACACACACACACACACACACACACACACACACACACACACACACACACACACACACACACACACACACACACACATGCCAACAAATCGGGGGAGGGGCTGTGGCAGGCCAGTGTTTGCCTGCAGAGACAACAGCTGAAGAGCATCAGTCTATTTGTGTTGTCTCTCATTTGAGTTGAGTCTCTAAAAGGTGGTGTGGTAATTAGGAAGACAGGAGGACCACCCTTAGCGCAATCAGAGGATGCAACTCCCTCATTAAATCAGTCCCACACTAACTTGAAAAACACAAACCAACAAGCCCTTGCTCTGCAATAAATATGCTATCTTAATTGTTCCCATGATGCTGGCTGGGCACAGGAAGTACGAGGAATAAATCAGAAAACGAATAATTTGGTACTAATGCCATTCTATGTGTTTGTATAGCTATGCGCCAGGACGGGGTTTCGGTTGGGGGGCAGTACTTGGTGTTGTTGCATTTCTCCCTTCGCCCCTCCTTGGTCAGACTAACAGCTTTTTTTTGTATTTTGGCGTCACTCTTGAAAGTTCGCTTTAGTCCAGTCCCCTTCCGAAGCGCAAATACCAACACACTTCAGTGTGCGCCAGACGCATCCCCAAACAGTCCGCCGCTCCCTGCGCTCCTCTGCAGAGTGGGACGACCTGCAGGAACGCACCGCCGGGCTGCTGGTGTTCGTAGATCTAACGGGGTTCTTTGAGAATTAATCCACTTGTTTAACTGGACACTTTTGTTTTATTTTAGGGTTTGTATTTAGTTGAATTTAGTTGAATTGTGCGAGTTTATTTTGTTTCCTCGCGTTTCTTGATTGATTTATCCCGGATCTAAAGTTATGGAATACAAACGCAGAGGTCTTTTTTTAATGCAATTGCTAGAATAAGTAGCCCACATGCAACTTTAATGAGGGGAGAGATCCTGGTGAAAGGAGCAGCCCCACTGGAGCGGGAAGAGACTTTGCAGGTACAGTGCCCTTGTCACCGTTGTGTTGTACCCGTATGTGCATCTAGAACTCTGCTCTGCCACTGTGCGTAAAACTCTCTCTAAGTAGGTTATCTTGCCACAGCTTCCAGTGTGATTGAGCTGGCCTACTTATGGTCGTGCGTGTATATGTCCAGTATAATGCAGAAAACATATCAAGAATGGAGGGATAGAGATTCCGAGAGATAAGAGAGAGAAGGAGAGAGAGAGAGTAAGGGAGGGGGGAGAAGGGGGAAGAGAGCGAGAGAGAGAGAGAGAGAGAGAGAGAGAGAGAGAGAGAGAGAGAAGAGAGAGAGAGAAGAGAGAGAAGAGAGAAAGAGAGAGAGAGAGAGAGAGAGAGAGAGAGAGAGAGAGAGACGAGAGAGAGAGAGAGAGAGAGAGAGAGAGAGAGAGTAAGGGGTGGGGGTGGGGGTGGGAGAGGGAGAGCTAGTGCTTGAAAGTGTTGGTTTGTTTATCTGGTACTATGAACAGAGGGTGAGGGTAAATGTCGGTTTAATTAGTGGGTGTTAATCTGTAATTAGTCGGCCCGCACCCTGCCCATGCCATGTCTAAACACCCGAAAGGCGGTGGGAAGTCTCCGGCAGCTGTCATAGAGATGGTCAGTTTGATATCTTGATCTCCTTATGTTTTTTTTTACATGCTAGCCTAGGTCGCGTCATGCAGTGAGATGGAGACCACATCTTCTGTGATGCTTAGTTGGAACATGAGTTAATTCAATATGTTTATTTCTTGGGCACATTCGTCAGCGGCGTGGGCAACACAAGGGAGAAATTGTGTGGCACGACTCTTCTCACCGTGGTGCTCTCATGGACCTGTTTCCCAGCAGAGTCCCCCCCAGTGAGTCTGAAGATGCGTGGGAGTAGGCTGGTGATGGTGGCCGTGCTGGTGATGGCGTGCTCCGTCCCAGCCGCCCAGGCCTGTCCCCGGTCCTGCAACTGTTACCAGGCCAACGAGGTCCACTGCACCTTCCGCTCCCTGCTCAGTGTGCCACAAGGCCTGCCTGCTCACACACAGCGCATCAACCTGGGGTACGGATACACGCACGCACGTGGACAGACACACACACGCACAGACATGCACAACCACACAGACACACACACAGACACACAAACACACACACACACACACACACGCATCCACGTCCACACAGACACATACACAGACACACACACACACACACAAGCATGCACATGTACACACACACACACACACACACACACACACACACACACACACACACACACACACACACACACACACACACACACACACACACACACACACACACACACACACACACAAGCATGCACGCAGACACGCATGCACAGACATACACATGCACGCACGCACTTGATGCATGCACACACGCAAGCACACATACACACACTCTCACACACACCCAAACAAACACACATGCACACACACTGGTGAACACACACACTCTCATGCACTCTCATGTGCACATTCACCTCGACACACAGACTCACTCATGAAAAAACACACTCTGTACACGCGCACACTTTTTTTTTATTGTTTGCCATTAGTTAATGATGTCATCATTCAATGCAACCGTGCATCTGTTTGCTCTGATAGCTTCAACAGCATCACCAGGATCCCTGAAAACTCATTTGCTGGCTTGAAGAGGGCGGAGCTTCTGATGCTCCATAGCAACGACCTGAATCAGATTCCAGACGGGGTGTTTGGAGACATGAGATCACTACAGGTAGAGGATTAACGGTGGATCATATGCCAGACTTTGTGCGTCATGGCTGGGGATTAAATGCAGTTTCAATGCCGCAGCGTGCAAATCATCATGGATACGTTTTATTACAACTGCCGCTAATGCACAGGCTGATGTGAAATGTATCACCGCTTTCTCTCACTCAAATTCATTATCCAATCCAAATCATTTCAAATTCAGGGTTCTTTCAAATTCCAAGCAGAGAATCAGTGATTTGGGGATAAGGCTATTAGGGGGGGCACATATGAAAGTCCCTAAGAAAGCCTGGTTCCCACCAAGTTCCCCTTCAATCCCCCTCCGTGGCTTCAGAAAGAGCTAACCAGAGCACAGGGCTAATGCTTGGGCCTCTGCCCTGGTTCAACTAAGCTCCGTCTCAATGCTAAACACTGGCATGTGTAGCGTTTGCTCCCATGTTTGAGTTATGGGTGATCAGCACCACTGCTTCCTGAGGTATTTGCAGTAGTCGTACAGGAGGCCGACTGACATGTGTTGGATATTGCTGCAGGGTGTAGGGGATACTACAGCAACAGGTGTGTGGGCACCCTGTTGGGAACTCCTCACATTCATGACTTAAACGCAGACCAAGATGCACTTTGCGGTCCAATTTGGCAATGCAAATCAATATTGATTCATATGACAGTTTGCTATCAGCTGTTAAAGGGGAACGTATGCAACTTTGGCCACTTCTTCTTTCTTGGTTTACGCTCACATTGAGCGCCCCCTACAGCTTCGGAGGAGATATTTTACAACACTGTCATAACAACTCGTTAACGACCCTTCCCCATCCACTTCTACGCTAGCCATGTGCATTTGTTTTCAAAGAAGCCACGAATGCGTGGAGCCATTTCCGCGGTAGAGGTTCATAAAGAGTAGACAAGATTATACATTTTCAAAGGGTGTATGTGTTACAATAAACACATCCTTTTTTATAGTTCACGGGAGATGTTATATCCTAGATTAGAATTGTTTTATCTTTGGTTGTTGAACAGAACGATTAGTGTTAGAGTGTTGGCCAACATAATACATAACGATAGCATGAACAATTTGCGCAGCAATCGTACATTTATGTATCTGCTGAAGTACGTCACTTGTGTACGGAATGACAGGGAAATGGATTCAGAGATCGAGACGGTATGCCGTCGCTAGTCCCCGCAGGAGAGTTGTCATAGGCAGATGCTGTGTCTGGAGGATTAGGGACACATTTATGTTTACGTGTAAATGCTTGCAAATAAACATTGTCGATAAATGTTATTGTATATGTTTAAAATCTTTCCATTTTTTTAAATAACCACCTTTCTTTCATTTGTTCAATAATACACACTTTGGTTAAAAAACAATGCTGTTTGCCAACAAAAATACAATGCAATCTTTTTGCAAACATGTTTACAAGCAGGGAACTAGACCAAAGGTATAACATGGCTAAAGCTATAATGAAGGTTCACTTATCGTAACAGTTCTGCCACGAATATATGTGCAAACTAAGCTCTCGTAATGCAGGGTACTGCATTATATGGCCAGCCAGACATATCACATGGTATAGGCTATATATCTTAGAAAAATCTGAGGCATTTGAATAGCGGTCTAGTGATCTCAATAAACAAGAACCTGGATTCTGGGATTTAGCCTGTATCTGGGGGACGAGACAGACGAACAGGAAAACAACCATGAAAACTAGGGGTGGGAATCTCGGCACCTCACGATTCGATTCGATTCCGATAATGAGGTCAACGATTCGATTCTAAAGTGATTATCGATGCATCTTGATGCAACATTTTTTTTAGGCTATGTACATTTCGTGATTCACAAAAAATATATATACATCTGAGTTTGCTACTCAGTGTTTGCTAATTGTGATGGTCATTAAAGACATAAACAGATGAATTAACTTATCTAATATTTTATGAGAGAGAAAGCTTTTGTCACAAATAAGACTTTCTATGAACAAGGTTTCAGTTTTATTTTCTTTCAAATCTTTCTTTTCTATGTCATTAAAGGAAAAGCTGCACTTGAATTAGAATGAATTATTGTGTCTGTCTGTGAGCTTGCGTGCATGCTATGCGTAGGCTGAATTGCAATCGTGTCAAGACAAATCAGATTGGCCAATACACACTGAAGATAAATTAAATAATTCTTAAAATTAGTAATCCCTCTCTGGCGAACAGAATGTTGCAGCAGCCGAACAAATTAAAAATGTTATTTTTTTCATTCCGATAATCAATTTATCTGCATGGAGACGGAATCGTTCTAGAGAGAATCGCGAGATTGGCGAGAGCGACACGGCCATGGCAAGTCAGCATCCGCTTTGCAGTCTTCTTTTTCTTTCAGTTCACGCTATTCCTGAGAAGCTCGCCCAACGTTTACTCGTGTCTGGCCTCTCTGTCGGTCCGTCTCCCTTTTCTCTTCTTCTGTTTCTCTGACATTGGATTTCTCTGTCTCTTTTTAGTCGGCTGATCCATGATGAATTTAACAATCCTTTCTCTACTTGTGTTGATATCGAGCCGGTTTCGTGTTTGTCAGTCTGCAGTGCTGTAAAGCAATTCGGTGCTTCGCAAGACCCGAGACTCCTGCGAGAGTGGGCGACGGGTTGCCGGCAGAAACTTGCATATTCCCTTTTTCCGCCAAGATGCGCTAGGGGGAGTCAAAACAACGACCAATCAACCCATAAAGTGTTATAGAACCATCACAATGACTCTTAACCTGTAATATGAAGGTAAATTAAGCCAAAAAGGTTGCATAGTTACCCTTTAATAGAACTTGTTTTGCTAGCACATTTTCATTCTTCTTTGAAGGCTGGCTGATGGCGACCTTGGGGTCAGAGTTGGCCTATGTAGCCTACCCCACAGTGTGGAGCCAATGTTTATTCATCTGCATTGAAATGTGCTGAGCGCCACTGGTAATTCCACATGTTGACATCCTCACATGCTACATCAGTCACCATACGTCGAATCCTGCGAGCTAAGCTGCTAGCTAAGCTTGCTTGCAGGATTCCTTTGGCACTGTATTGATGTTTTTTTTACATACTCTGCTGCTTCCATTCCATTTGCTGTTTTCTTAAGATTTCTTCAAGTGTGTTATGTATAAAACGGGTCCTGGGGAGAGATTATCTGGGATAAAAAGAGTCTCAGAGGCTGGTTTCAGACTTCATGAACGTAAATCTGTTGTGAGGATCGGCTTCTGTTTCTCATGACGGAACAGGTCGGAAGAGCTGCTTTTCATTAGGCTCACCGTACGTTGTGTTTACTCATAACTCCTAAATAATCAAACTCTCACATCAGTTGTGATTATGGGAGGTATGTGCTTCCCCCCTCCCGCAACCCATCCCCACTCAGATCTTAACTCTGTGTGGACAACAGATGTGGATGTCAAAACACATTCTTCTATAGAAAATGTCTTCCAAGTCCCATATCCCCTTATCTCCTATACCGTGATGTTCCATGCTCCATGTTCCAAGACATACAGCTGCAGACTCCCAGGCTCCTGTCCGGGACTTACTCCTGCTGTTGACTCATCCCAGCCTCCTACTCATCTTCTCCTCCTCCTCCTTCTCCTCCTCCTCTTCCTCCACCTTGTGCTTCTCCAGGTGCTGAAGCTGAGCTACAACAAGCTGGAGGAGATCTCCTCCTCAGCCTTCTCTGGCCTGACTTCCCTGCTGCGCCTGCACTTGGACCACAACCTCCTCCGGCACCTCCATCCACGGGCGCTTCTGCAGCTGCCCAGCCTGCGGCTGCTCCGCCTGCAGGGCAACCGGCTGCACCAGCTCCACCCCCGCAGCCTGTGCACCCTCTCCCTGCTCAACACATACTACTACTCCACCCTCAGGCAGGTGCCAATCAAATGCCCTATGAGATCCTATTGATGGTTGGGTCGTCGTGAGAATGTATCCGTCCATTTTCTTTGGCGTCAGCCACCATTAGCATCGATGGTGAATGCAGATGAATAGTATGATTTCAGTAATGATTATGTTGTGTATTTTCTTCTTTCGTACTCTCCCTCCTCCACTTCACCACCCCTTCAGACTCCCCTCACTGCATTTATTTCATTCACACATTCCTTTTCTTTTCCTTTCCTATTCTTATGGCACCCTCCTCCTCCTCCTGCTCTTCTTCCTCCCCCTTCTCCTCTTCCTCCTCCTCCTCCTCCCCCTCCTCCTCCTCCTCCTCCTCCTCCTCTCCTCCTCCTCCTCCTCCTCCTCCTCCTCCTCCTCCTCCTCCTCCTCCTCCTCCTCCTGCTCCTCCTGCTCCTCATCCTGTCTCCTCTCTAACAGACATCTAGATCTGTCCAACAACAGCCTGGCCTCTCTCCCTGAACCAGCCCTCTCGATGGCGCCCCTGCTGGACACGCTGGCGCTGCATTCCAACCCCTGGCGCTGTGACTGTGCCATGGCCTGGTTCCTTGGCTGGAGTCGCGCTCACCCAGGTGGGATAACGCTCTGGTGGACGTTATGTTTTCTCCTTGGTGCTTTTCTTACATGATGCCTTTCCCACGTCCTCCCTGCTGGGCCGGAGGGGCGTGTAGCGGTCCCAGTGTATCCCAGCAGCCTGCAGGGTTACTACACAGGGCAGGATAGGGTAGTGTCTGGCTGGGCTCGACACCCAGCAGGAAGGGTTTGGGAATCTACCAATCTACACAACTAATGTCTCAAGCTCCCCGTACCTGCTCCTCACTGACCTCTGTATTATTATACCGCCTCGTCTCCTTCGGTTTCGGAGGTAATAGTGTGCACCATTCTAGCAACGTTTTTGTATGGACTTTTTCTCGTTTTACCTTCCAAAGTAATATTCTTTATTTTTGAGTTCTTCTTTAATAGGTCATCTGTAATTATGAGTCTCGTTATGAGTCTGGGATTAATCAGACTAATAATGACTCATAATCTTTTATTATGAGTCTGGGATTAATCGTCGTGAGAATATATTCGTCCGTTATCTTTGGTGTCAGCAACCATTAGCATTGATTAATCGGTGCTAATTCGTTCTTTTGTCTGTTAACCTCTAAAAGAGGTATTAAGTAGACAGTCAGTGTGTTTGACTCCCGATGGATATTACGTTTGATCCCCAATGTTTTCTCAAGTAAGATCTTACCAAGTGTACTCAGAAATGTGTGCACTGGAAATAGTATCAGACTATCATGAAGTGTACCTAAAAATAAGCGCACTTCAATTGGAAGCACACTTATTTTTAGGTACACTTCATGATAATATAATACTTGAAGCACAAATACCTTTGTGGTGGGAGTCAAACACACCAGTTATCCTCTTCACTAGCCATGGCCAGCGACGGACTGGGAAATGGCTCTGGTCTTCTGGAGCCGAGCGTGAACATACGTTTGACGTATGTTCAAAGCAACCCAAGGGTCAAGACTTGTATCACAAACCCTCTAACAGATACCCCAGGAAGCCTCATGCCTTTGATCTAAATGTTTATTTCTTAGTTTGTATCGTTCAAATTGGTTCATATACTGTAATTTAGTAGAAGTGGAGGGAGGTAAGGTAAGGGGGCATGACACAGATTACACCAGGCCCTTAATGACGTACTCACACCACTGTCAAATAGTCATATCTTATGTCAATGAAAGGCTATGGACGTGACAAGTATGGTTTAGCTAACGTCAGATCACAGGGTGGTGGTTGAAACAGGAGGGCTGACCTCCCAGGGCTCAGAGGGCCGACCCCCTGCTGTCTGACGGCAGGGCGTCGGGTGAACCAGGAGGGCTGACCCTCAGGGCTCAGCTGGCCCCTGCTGTGTGGCCGGGGCCCAGTGCTACACTCGGTCTGCAGGGCCCAGGTCAGGGTCCAGGGCGCTCTGCACGTTCTCCACTGGGCCGCGCTTCCTACTGTCCATTACACACCACAAATTAAAAACATAGTATTGTCTACTGGCCAGTTTGGCCAAGGCTTCCAGATCTCCTGATGGCCATCCTGTCCCTGGCCAACCCATGCCTCTTTGTAGCATAGTGGTTCCAACGGGTCTGTAATGCACCGCCAATCAGAGTGCTTGATGATCCAGCCCAGGTGCAACCACACATTCTTTGCCCTAACAATGCCCACTCCTCTAGTTCTGTTTAAATGTATGCTTCATACCAAACATCAGGCATTTGGGCGCATGATAGAAAGCAGGGACTCTGTTTTTTGTCAGTTACAAAGCACCTGAGTTTGAGATGATAATACCTTTAGCAGCAACCCTCCTGTGGTTTAACATAATCCCCTATTCCCCTCCCCCGATCTTTCTCTCAACTGTCTCGACGTCTCTCTCTCTCTCTCTCTCTCTCTCTCTCTCTCTCTCTCTCTCTCTCTCTCTCTCTCTCTCTCTCTCTCTCTCTCTCTCTCTCTCTCTCTCTCTCTCTCTCTCTCTCTCTCTCTCTCTCTCTCTCTCTCTCTCTCTCTCTCTCATACACCCTCTGGTTGTCCCTCTCTCTCTCTCTCCCCCGTTGGCTGTCTCTCTCCCTCTTCCCCTCACAGACCCTGAAATCAGCGTGTGACATAAGACTCATTGAGATGCGAGTTACACCTGCCGTGACAAATTTGTTGTGACACCTCTGTATTGTGTGTTGATACGTGAATTACTGCTAATGAGTGTCTGTACACTCAAAGTGGAGTGCAAATGTCAACCACATGTACTTACTGTGAGACATGTGACTGATGCATAGTTGATACACAGAGTAGGTCAGGCTCCACTCATTCATCAAGCCGCTAATGGGAGCTGATACCTATGATGTGCTATAATACATCACACATAGTTACTATTAGGGGATGTATATCAAACAGACCTACATAATCGACCCTCTATCTAACAGTGGCTTCTCTTTTCTTTCTTAGGATTGATGAAATGCCCTGGAGGTCCTCACTGTCCAGTCTGTGATACGCCAGTTTATCTACAAGGGCGTGGCTTGCTCCGGCAGACCGACCTACCATGCACCTCCCCCAGCATATTCTCATCAGGAAGAGACCCCCCTTCTGCTGGGGACCCTGGGGAGATGAAAGCGGTGGAATCGTTCAGAGAACCTTTAGGCGATGCTTCTTTAGGTCTATCTGACCACCAGGGGAACAATGTTGATCTGAGCTGCAACGTTACCCACACTCTGCACTCCCCTGACATCCCACCACCAGATCTGTCTCTACCCAGTGCTGCTCCCATCCCTGTGGCTCTTTCCTTCTCCCTGGAGTGTGCTGTGGAGAGAGCAGGCTATGAGAGCCTTTGGAGGATCCTGGCGTACTACAGTGAGACTGCAGTACGCCTGGAGCGGGAGATTATGCTCAGCAAACCCCCAGCATTGGCATACCGGTACAGGCAAACAGCTGAGACTGAGGGATACTACTACACCGGAGTCAAGGCTTCACTGAAGACCACACCGCACTGGATGCTACAGCCAGCAGTGAGCCTCCAGCTGAACAGAGCCCAGTCCAGTGAACAGAAGGTCCAGCTTATACTGACCACCAGGGTTTCCATCCACCCTGACCCTATTTATCGGTCCACATCGTCGTCTTCTTTAGCAGTAGCTGACCCTTTATCTCGTCATCCATGGGCTATGATATTAAGTTCCACAGCTCCCTCAGCATATGCAGCCGTAGCCGGCAGTAGAGTAGAGATGTCCTGCCCTCTGGTGAGCTCTGGGAACTTCACAGTACACTGGATTCTCCCGGATGGGTCCAAACTGGTCTCCCCTTACCGTAGTACTGATGATAGGGTCAGCGTATCAGATTCCGGTATACTTTTACACAGAACAGAGTCTTCAGATGCTGGCATGTACTACTGTGTGGCCCAGGCAGGCAGTGACCTGGATGTTTTACCCCTATGGCTCGCTGTGGAGGAGTCTTCGATTGCAGCCACTGGGGAACAAATCGGGCCCTCTGTCACAGGGCAGGTCGGGGAGTTCGTCACTCTTCTGTGTAATGCCTCTGGTTCGCCCAATCCTCATATAAGCTGGCTGCTACCGGATGGAAATACAGTCCGGCACGGCACCACCGTACCAGGCGGAGCCAGCGTACAGTCAAATGGGAGTCTATCCCTGGCACAAGCTTCTCTAAAGGACGACGGCAGTTACCGCTGCATGGCAGTCAACCAATACGGCGCCGACTCCCTCTCCATGCGGCTCGACATTAGCGCACAAGCCGGACCTTTCAGGTCCTCTTTCCACAGAGGACCCCAGTCAGCGGCCGGCCGCTCGACTAGGATACGAGCCCCGTTGCTACGGGATACTGTTGTGGAAGATGGATCAGGGGACAATGGCAAGGATGAGAACCCTAAGGTTCCCGTTATTAATAGGAGGCGGCCCCAGTATCCCCTCAACCGGCGCTTGCCGAATGGTTCTCCCAGAAGACGGGGGCCAATAAGGGGTGGGAAACCCCTGAGGAAAGGCGGGCCGCCGTCTCAAAGCCAACCCGGAAGAAACCGTTTTGACAGCAGACAGAGAGTCAGTGCAACCAAGCAGAGGATCGACCCTAAGAAGTGGGCCGATCTATTGGCTAAGATACGCCAAAGGACCACCCTTAATAGCACAACTGAAGTGGAAGAGCTTAGTCTCGAACCTGTAGACAAGGAAACCAACACATTGACGAGCAGGGTTGATGGAGAGGGCACTACCGGCAGTAAAAAGGAGGAGGTTTCAAGTGACATTGACAGAGTTGAGGGTGAGGGACGGAATAATAGAGACCGACAACAAGGTGAAGTAGAAACCGAAGGATCAGCTTTTGAGGATGTCAGTCTTCAGGAAGAAGGCCTACAGCCCATTGACCACATTATTACACAAACCCTGATAAACACCGAGATTAGAACCAACACTCTGGCTAATACGGAGACGGAGAGTGGGACGGAGCGGAACGCGCTGTCGGAAACACAAGCGAGCAACGACAGAGAGAACAAGGGTGACACACAGACACAGTCAATGCCAAAAACAGAAGCGCCGACAGCCCAAGTCACATCAAAACAAATCTCCATCACAAACGAAATAGATTTAGAAAAGCCAGATCCCAGTCCAAAAAGGTTTCAAAACAACCATCATCGAGTAAATCCTGTTCCCAGCACGCGGCCAGAGAGCCCCTTGGACACACGCAGACGGACCAGCCAGCGCAGGAGACCATTCACCCGGTTCAGAGTGCGACCTAAGACCCCACCCCGACCTCTCCCTGACCCCACCAGCCCGGGGTCGCAAGCTGTCACCCTCGACACTCGCTCCAACCAAATGTCTTCTTCTGCCCCCCCGACCCCCTTTGCAGTCAAAGAGACCCACGGCGTGGACCGCAAAAGGTCTGACAGCTCTCTCTCAAACAGCCTGGATATGGATCCACCCTCTCCCACTCTGTTTGACTCTTTATCCCTCTCCCTTTCGGCCTCTCCAACCTCGTCTCACTCACCGCCTCGCTCTCCACCCTCCCAGACAGAGGAGGAGGAGGCGTGGGAGGAGGCAGATGAGGAGAGGGGTTCACCTAATGGGAAGCCCTCGGACACACTGACTCTCTCCACCGCTCTCCCGGACCTGACGCAGTATGATCGTTTACCCCCGCCGCTAGCACCAGAAATCTCCCTCGCCGGGGAGATACAGACAGACGTACAAGCACAGGGACAGCCGCCCTCAGGCACACACACTGACGGGGTTGTACCGCAGCACGCAGATGAGATGGAGGAGCATCAGCCTTTCTCAAGCACCATCCCCTCCCGAGTCACTTCCTCCCTATTCCCCCAGTATGTGGTCCCCAGTACTACCAAGATTACCACCGCTGTTGCCACCACGAGTGCACAAATGACACGTATTACATCAACCACTTCTGTTACAAGTATTCCGGCTACTGTCAGTGAGTCCACTCTCTCTGCTATTCCAAGTATTAAACAGGGAGCTCTGATCCACTGGGCCACCTCACCCACCACCACCTCCACAACTACAACAGCTAGAACCACCACGTCCCCTGTTACTGAAGATACCACTGCTGTCTTCATTCCATTAAGAACTGCATCTGTGACCAGCAAAACTACTGCTGTTGTTACAACAGCCTCCACCACCCCCTTCACCACCGTGACCGTTCAGACCCCTGCTAGCTCCACCACGTTCACCACGCCTCACCACTCGAGTATACCTCAAACCACCACCAGCCCTGGTACCAGAGAACCCTCCAGAGAGTGGCCAGACCCAGGGCTAGTTGTTCCCAGAGAGAGACCAAGCCCAGGGCTAGTTGATCCCAGAGAGAGACCAAGCCCAGGGTTAGTGGATCCCAGAGAGAGGCCAAGCCCAGGGCTAGTTGATCCCAGAGAGAGGCCAAGCCCAGGGTTAGTGGATCCCAGAGAGAGGCCAAGCCCAGGGCTAGTTGATCCAAGAGAGAGGCCAAGCGCAGGGCTTGTTGATCCCGTTGGGAGGCCAAGCCCAGGGCTAGTTGATCCCACAGAGAGGCCAAGCCCAGGGCTTGTTGATCCCGTTGAGAGGCCAAGCCCAGGGCTAGTTGATCCCAGAGAGAGGCCAAGCCCAGGGCTAGTGGATCCCAGAGAGATGCCAAGCCCAGGGCTAGTTGATCCCAGAGAGAGGCAAAGCCCAGGGCTAGTTGATCCCAGAGAGAGGCCAAGTCCAGGGCTAGTGGATTACAGAGAGAGGCCAAGCCCAGGGCTTGTTGATCCCATTGAGATGCCAAGCCCAGGGCTAGTTGATCCCAGAGAGAGGCCAAGCCCAGGGCTAGTTGATCCCAGAGAGAGGCCAAGCCCAGGGCTTGTTGATCCTGTTGAGAGGCCAAGCCCAGGGCTAGTTGATCCCAGAAAGAGGCCAAGTCCAGGGCTAGTGGATAACAGAGAGAGGCCAAGCCCAGGGCTAGTTGATCCCAGAGAGAGGCCAAGCCCAGGGCTTGTTGATCCCAAAGAGAGGCCAAGTCCAGGGCTAGTGGATAACAGAGAGAGGCCAAGCCCAGGGCTAGTTGATCCCAGAGAGAGGCCAGTTCCAAGCCATACCAGACCTGGACTGGACTGGAAGAGTCCTTCGGTGAACTCTATTCCGGACTCCCACAGCACCAGGCCCATTCTCCCAGCCTCGCCCATCCTGCCAGCATCACCTGTGGTGAGTTAAATTCTCTCCTTGGGTACTGAATTCGTTTTATACATGTCTTTTGTGTGTTGGTCAGCAATACGTCATCTTTACGACACACCACTGGGGATGCGTGGGATTCGTTGGGCGTTGGGTCCTGTAACTGTTGCCATTTTCTGGCAAATAATTTTTAATTGAGAAAAAAAACACTTGTTTTCTGCAAATGACCTGCTGCTAAATCTCTGCAGATGTTTCATGGAGATCATCGTGAATTAATTTAGATGGGGTAAAAACGGGAGAAATAGAAACCATGTGTTCCATAATCAACAACATAATCCACTTGGGGGGGTTCTAATCCTAAAGGATTAAAGATAATTGGTTATTAATCCTTTTCCAGAGTTCTGCAGGAAACCCAATCCTGCCATTAGCTCCACCGCAGGTACGTCAACACAGACCCATCATGTTGTTCTAGACCACCTGATCATAGCATACCACTGTTTTGGAAAAGCACAGGCTGACATGATATGATACAAATCTATAAAACATTAAACATTGGGAAATAAAAATACACAATTCATAATTTGGAATGCAAGACGAATATAGCTGGTGTCTGTTAGTGAAAAGTCTTTGTTCAGATCCCCAGGGTCCCGGTGGAGAGGTCTAAGCCCAGGATCTCTGACCCCCACATCCGGAGCGCCTCCGTCCCGGTCGGCAGCACGGCCAGGCTGGATTGTGAGGCCCAGGGAGAACCGGCCCCAACCGTCACCTGGACCAAGGTGTCTACAGGTATGACCCACACACACTAACACACACAAAAGCACGCATGCAGGCACGCATGCATGCACAAACAAACACACAATTGCAAACATACACACCCACACTGACAAAGAATAACATCTTCATAAGACACTTATGACAGCAAAATATTGTATTTAAATTTAGAGCATGATCATGAGAAGATACAGGCAGCAAAGTTAGCAAGTATACATCGAAGGAGACACAAGAGGGTGAACCTGATTCTTATAGGGAAACTGTCACAATTAATGGGTAGTTAATACAAAGGAAACAAAGATGAGAGGGAGTGACCATCGTGTAGAAATTAAGGAAATTGGCCATGGCTGAAGTCAGCCAGGGTGGAGAGATCAAGTTAATTTGCGAAAACAACTACAGGTGAAATGGACATGTCTGCAAGGCTGTAAGACACAATTAAAGAATACACACAACAAAGAAGTCAGTCGATTGGCCTCAGTGTCAGACTAATCTGTGATCCATTTTGGATGGTATTCCGGTACGTGCAAGTCGTGAGTCGCACAATCTCCCAACTTTCTTGCGGCATTCGCGAGGCACGTCGTCTTTGGTGGTAAAGCTTTCCCATTAAGATCTTTTAAATGCTCCTGTTAGAGCATTTAAAATTCTACTTTAAAATTACCATCATGTAAATACAAAGAAAATAAATTTCTTCAACGGCGCAGCCATTTTTGTTGACCGAGTCGTACGGTCGGCCCTCACTGAACTCACTTTACTTTGCAAAGCGACAAAAGGAAGGCTGCCTCCAGAAGAATGCCGCAAGAAAGCTGGAGATTTGCAATTTACGACTTGCACCCGTACCGGCGTACCATCCAAATGGAATTACAGATTAGTGGCCACAGTGGAAATGCAAAATGCTAACTATCTTAATCCCCTTTTCAATTAAGGAGAGGAAGGGAGAAATCTCTAGCTCCAAGGAGAAGGTGAATTCCAAATTCCTTTTCAATTGATAAGAGTAATATAAATAAAGTGTGTTAATTGTACATCATTTTATATTAATTCCGATTATATAATAACTCATATGTACACAGGCATAAACAAACACACACACATTGCAAGCACACCGCACAGTAAAACACACCACACACACACACACACACAACACACACACACACACACCACACACACACACAACACACACACACCACACACGCGCGCCACGCGCCACACACACGCACACACACACACAACACACCACACACACACACACACACACACACACACAACAACACACACACACACACACACACACACACAAACACACACCAATGATAATGGTCTTGCATGAAATAGTTTTCTCCTTTAGGCAAAGCCTTCCTTAATTGGGTGAACGTACTAAAAAGCCTGAGAGGTGACTTACGCTTTCACTTGGTTTC
>OLKM01003072.1:9530-45051 GCA_900291075.1 Melanogrammus aeglefinus | reverse complement strand
GCCCAACCGGACAATGCTGCACCCAGTCAGTGCCCTGTCCACCGCCTGTTTGTCCCTGTGACTCTCCGTTACCAGGTCTTGTAGTGGGGCCTTTCATCCCGGCTCTTCTGCCATCCTGGAGCTAGGCGCGCCCAAGCCTTCATCCGCCGGAGATATTGGTGGCCTACCATTGAAGGTGAGATTCATGCCTTTGTCTCTGCCTGTTCTGTTTGCGCACAGAGTAAGAACTCCACACATCCCCCGTCCAGCCTGTTGCAGCCCCTACCCATACCCAAGAGACCCTGGTCCCACATTGCTCTGGATTTCGTTACTGGTCTTCCACCATCTGATGGTAACACCACTATTCTCACAGTTGTTCTGTGAGAACAACTTCTGGAAAGCCTTCTCACTCTCATGTTTCTGTCAGTTTTTCTCAGGGTACCATCCTCAAAGCAATGGCCAGACGGAGCGGGCAAACCAACAACTTGAGACTACTTCGCGTTACATGGCAGAGCTGAGAGACCTGTTCTCCTGGAGCTTCCAGCTACCTTGGGTTGAGTATTCAATTAATTCCCTCCAATCTGCCTCCTCAGGCCTTTCCCCTTTTTGAATGCTGTCTCGGCTACCAGCCCCCCCTATTCCCTGCTCAGGAATTCAGCGTGCCTTCAGCCCGGGCCTTCGTCCGCTGATGCTGGCAAACATGGAGAAGGACGCGGACGGCTCTGCAGCGTGCCTCGGTCCAGATGACGAGTCAGGCAGGCTGCCATCGCTCTTAGGCTCCTCCCTATCGTGTGGGACAGCGGGTCTGGTTGTCGACCCGGGACATTCCGCTCAGGGTGGAGTCTCGGAAACTTGCACCCCGCTTCATTGGTCCTTACACCATTGAGAGAATTAATTATTGGCCCCGCTGCTGTCTGTCTAAAACTTCCCCCCAACTCCGCCGCATCCATCCTAACTTCCATGTCTCCAGGGTTAAGCCCTTTGTCTGTAGCCAGCTCTGCCCCGCTGTGCTCAGATTTTTACGGAAACCTGTGCCGTGTTCCAATACCCGTACTGTCCGTACTTACTAGCCAAAATTTGAGTACACAGTACGTTCCAATTCAGATCCGGCGAAAAGAAGTATACTTCAAGGACCCGGATGCCGTACTCAAAACGGGCTAATCGTGAAGTGTGGATCGAAGGACACTCCCCGTACTCAACGGCAGCCATCTTAGCTACGTAGCGGAAGAGGCGGAGCCAGGCTGAGCGCTCAACTCGAAAAAATAGACTAAACTTGATCATTGATATCATAATATCATGACTACGACTTTAATAACTTTAATCACAAAAGTAAACCCCCACTATAACTTAAATGACAGGTCTAATGCTGCTGTTGTATGGGCTACGTTGGTAGACAAAAAAAAGCATACATGACGTTTATAACACCTACCCTAGCATTGTCTGTCTCCGTCAGGAGGAGGAGGTAACGTCGACGACGTCGGCGCATTCTCCACATTTGCTGCGTTAACGGACCCATATTGCACAACTAAAAAGATGTTTAAACACAACGGGTACTTTATTCCACACTTCAAAGCGGGATGTTTTCGGCGGGTGACGAGCGGCGGCTGTCGCGATCGTCATTTCCGGTAAGTGCACCACAGAGTACTCGATTTGGAACAGCACTCGCATCTGAAAAATTAGTGTACTCAAGTGAGTACGGATAGTGCAGAAAGTGTACTTCCTTTAAGTATACTCATGGAAGTACGGGTATTGGAACACGGCACTGGACCAAAGACAACACGCCAGACTCAGCGATCCAGCTTGAGACCCATTCCATACACCGCGGAGACCGCACGTCGGCTTCGGGGAAGAACAAAGGCGGCGGCGTCTGTGTTTACATCAACAACAGATGGTGTTCGGAAGTTCAGGTGGTGGAGAAACATTGTTCAGTAGACATAGAGGCGCTGACGTGCAGACCCTTTTATTTACCGAGGGAGTTCAGTGCTGTCTTTATTCTGGCTATTTACATCCCACCACGGGCAGACAGCAGCGCTCGGATTACTGCATGACACCATTAGCAAACACGAGACTACTCACCCGGACGCTGTGTTTGTTGTGGCAGGGGACTTTAACCACTGCAACCTTCGGACTGTCCTCCCCAAGTACAACCAGCACGTGAGCTTCCCGACGAGGGAAAACAACATTCTAGACCACGTCTACAGCAACGTGAAGGGCGCCTACAAGGCTGCCCCCCGCCCCCACTTCGGACAGTCGGACCACATCTCCGTGTTCCTCTACCCATCTTACAAGCAGCTTCTCAAACAGGCCCCTCCAGTAAGTAAAACTGTTAAAGTATGGAACGAAGACACTGATCTTGTGCTGCAGGACTGCTTTGACAGTACCTAGAGGAATATGCCTTAGTGGTTACTGTCTACATCAGCACATGCATAGACAACATTGTCCCCACCAAGTGCTGCAAAACATACCCAAACCAAAAACCCTGGATTAGCTGTGATGTACGGTCCATGCTGCGTGCCCACTCCACTGCATTTGCCTCTGGTGACGCTGAGGGCTACAAAAAGGCCAGATATGACCTACGTAGATCCATCAGAGATGCCAAGAGACAGTATAGAGTGAAGCTGGAGGGATACTACACCACCGCGGATCCACGTCGCATGTGGCAGGGCCTGCAACAAATCACAGACTACTAGCAGCGGAGCAGGGGGGTCACAACCAGCCAAAACACACTGCCAGATAAGCTGAATGAGTTCTACGCTCGCTTCGACGGCCTCAACACCATCAGAGGGATTCTACCAACAGAGGCAGCTCAGAGCTCTTCACTCACGGTGACATGAGCTGAGGTGTGCAGGGCGCTGAGGAGAACGAACCCCTGGAAAGCAGCAGGCCCTGACAACATCCCGGGCCGTGCACTGAAGGTCTGTTCAGCGGAGCTGGCTGAGGTGCTAACAGATATTTACAATCGGTCCCTCTCACAATCTTTTGTGCCCACCTGCTTCAAGAGCACCACCTTTGTGCCCCTCCCTAAGAAAAACACCATAACCTGCCTAAATGACTACCATCCCATCGCACTCACTTCAATTGTGACAAAGTGTTTTGAGAGGATAATCATGTCCCACATTAAAAAGACCATCCCGGACACCCTGGACCCCCTAAAGTTTGCGTACCGTCAAAACCGGTTCACTGACGACGCAGTAAACACCGTCATCCACACAGCTCTCACACATCTGGAGAACAAGGACACGTATGTTCGAATGCTGTTTATCGACTATAGCTCAGCATTCAAAATGGTCCTCCCAACCAGACTAGCTAAAAAGCTCCTCATCCTCGGACTGACACCTTCCCTCTGCAGCTGGGTTCTGGACATCCTCATAGACAGACCCTAGACAGTCAGAATTGGTACCCGGACATCAGGCAACAAGGACGGTGAGCACAGGGACCCCCCAGGGCTGTGTGCTGAGTCCGCTGCTGTACACCCTCTTCACCTCCGACTGTGCCTCCACCTAGCGCAACACCACCATCATCAAGTTTGCGGATGACACAACAGTCATCGGACTGATCACTGGTGGGGGGAGACAGACTACAGGGAGGAGGTGGCTCAGCTGGTGTCCTGGTGCCACACAAATAATCTCTCCTTAAACACAGAGAAGACTAAGGAGTTATCAACCCAAGGAAGAGGAGAGACCAGCACAGTCCATTACACATTGGTGAGACTCAGGTAGAGAGGGTGATTAATGGGTTCATAAAGCACTCAAAATATGTATATCATTCATAAAATTTATCAAAAATAGTGTTAAAGTCAAGTTGTTGTCGTTTTTGGTAGTAACGGGTGTTTTCTAACGCCGTTCGGCGATGACGTCACGTTGGGGAGTCGTGGTGGAGGGAGCCTCAGCCTAGTACTAGAACTATGGCGTCTAACTGGGATGAGGAAGAGGTAGCAAGAACCACAAATGACATTTATGATGGCCCGCAGCCGTATAATTTCGAGCCTGTTAGACGTGAGAGGGCGAATGAGGAATTGCCGAGGACTGATGGCCATCAAAGCCTATTAAATTCATGGTCAGAGGAGAATGGGTGGAGAGTTGGTGAGGTGTCGCGCTTGAGCTAGTCTATACTGCAGTATAATGCAGTGCATACAATACTGACACGTGAACCCCCCCCCCCCAGATAATCCCTACGATTAGTTTTCCGACGTTTTGATGGTTGCCTACTAGCTCCAGTAACATTTTGCCAAGTGTTTATTTCTAAGCTTTTACCTATTCCTCCAGTGAAAGTGTTGTTGCGAACGTACCGGTAGCCGCCGCCGAGTAGGCTGGTCATGAATTCAGCATGATTATTTTCGATTCTACTCCTCGTGATTGATTGTCATTGACCACCGTCAGGGTACTGCGGTATCGCTGTGTTTGGCAGGTGTTTGTGTGGGCGGTGCCGTCCCATGGAAACTGTGGTGGAGAGCTTGTGCTGTAGGGAAGTGAGTGCGTTTTGGTCGCTGGTCGAGGAGCTCAGCCCACGACCAGCAGATGTGACGTGCCTCACTCAGCATCCAGGATTTGAGGGATGCTGCCTGAATCCGTTTGTGCTGAAGATAGCATACACACATTTCAAGCAGGATCATGGTCCCCTTCAAGCCAGAACGAACGAGTATGTTAATTGTTTGTTTACTTTACCATTATTTTTATAGAGTCCTATGAACCAACTTAAACAGTTATAGGCAACTAGAGATGTGTTGCATAGATAAACATGCATGAAAAAAAGGAATAAAATTGTTTTCCAACCTACTTATCCCTAGGCAATACCGGTACACTGCGTACAGGCAGGCTATACGCTGGGCTTATGGAGTTCTTGGCCGGCATATAAGGAAGCCTCTACCCTCCTGTCTGGTTTCAGCCATCAGGCAACAATTTCAGAGTGGTGACCAGACCTATCATGGCTTTCAATGGCCACGTTTGGATGATGAATAAAAACTATATTGGCACGTACAACATGAATAAAATAATTTTTCAGTTCAAGAATTAAGTCATGCTTGTTCTGTTGTGATCGCTCAACCGCCCTTAAAATGTTATAAAATACACAGAACATGTGAATTCATATAAAAACAGTTTATTAGTTTATCCCAATTAATGGGGGTAGATTACTGAAAAAAGGGACAGGTTGAAAGGCAGGTTGAAACGCTATGCTATCTCCCTGTCTATATATCTATCTATGCTGTCTATCTATCTATCTATGCTATCTATCTATCTATCTATGCTATCTTATACTTATCTCTATCTTAGCTATCCTTATATAATGTATCTCTATATTAATCTCTCACTTATCTATCTCTTATCTCGCTCTTACTACTCTCTATTCTCAATGGGTCTCGATGGGCTTTGGGCTGTCGTCTCCGAGTCCCCAACGTGACGTCATGCAATGCATTCTGGGAGAAATTTAGAAGCTATCGCAAAACGCTCAAATATTACCTACATTTTCGTATTAAACTCCGTTTTGTGATACCCAACAACATTAAATACAATGTATAACAGTTAAAATAATTATTACCAACAACCAAATTGCGCAAATTCGAAAAAAAAAAAAAAACCTGCACTATGGACTTTAAATTCCTCGGGACCTACATCAGCGAGGACCTCTCCTGGTCTCACACCACCCAGCACATTGAGTAATAAGTCTCAGCAACGGCTGTACTTCTTAAGAAAGCTGAGGAAATTTGGACTGTCATCCAAACTCCTCAGCAACTTCTACAGATGTACAGTGGAGAGCCTCCTAAGCAACTCCATCACAGAACAACCAGACTTAAAAAACGTTTTTATCCACAGGCCATCAGGCTGCTGAATGACTCTCTCTCTCAAACACTGATGACACCCTGTATTTGCACTATATTCAATAGTGTGAACTGTATTTGTTTTTTTATATGTACTTATCTACTAATAATATTCAATATCCAATGTATACATTCAAAAACTTCTATATTTCAATGTCTTTCAGGGCCTTCTGCTCTATGCAAACATTGCACATGCTAAACAGTACCTTATATTTAACTGTTTTAAACAAAATTCTACTCTTTGTACAGATATTTTTAGTAGTTTAGTTTATTTATCTACTTTATTTTAAGTATATTATGTGTGAAGGGAACTTGCAAATTAAGAATTTCATTGCCCAGTGCAAACTATGTTTCCATTGTGTATATGACAATAAACGATATTGTATCTTGTATCTGATTGAAGCCACTGGACAGGTAAAGGGTTGAGGACCACCGAGCACGACCACTGAGCAACAGTTAGGACCAGCGAGCACAACTGAGGACCACCGAGCACAACTGAGGGCATCCAGGGACTCCTCAATCCTTGGGAGCAGCCATGTGTCCTTCCTCCTTTTCTGATTGTGCCGGTAATAGACCCTCCTCAGAGACCCTTTTTTGACCAGGTGGGATAAAAAAAGAGGCTGCAGCTCTCCCTGCTCTAAGAGCTGTTTTAGCCTTCCCTTCATGTTGGCTTGGTCTCAACCGACGAATACAGGGATTATCATCAGCCATCGATAACGTTCTTTGTGATACCTTGTGTATACTTCATCTGCTCTTGAAGCATGTAGACTTCTTCAACCCTGTTTATCAGGCCCATTGCCAACTGCAACGTTGACCCCTTTCTTACGGTCAATGCTGGGGACAGGCCCACATAGACAGCCTCCTCGGTCTGTCCATTGTGGGTCGTGTCTTCATCAGTTAAGGGTGCCTTAGCATTGAAAATATTTTGATTAACTTAATGCTTGTATCTGCCCATGTCTATTTAGAAATCCCTGTTGATATTCAATAGGCGTGTGAACGCTCCTTAGAAATGAACCTCACTTTGCGATCACTTCTCTCACCACATGGCCCGGCAAACTGCAGCGGAATTCCTATATTCCAGCAGGTATTGCCTTCAGCATTTGTTGCTTTGCAGTGTCTCTTAGAATGTATTTTCCCTCATCTGCAGCCTTTTTGCATTCTCTGAATGGTTTGCCATGTTTGGGTTCTCCTGTGTTGGGTGCTGCACATTTCTCCCCCTTATAAAGCCCCTTATCTTCAACATAGCCACACTGCGTTTTGCCTCCATAAGTAAACAATATTCCACAATCTTCCCTGTATCTTGTTCCACTTATGTCCCACACAATTTGAAGATTAAATTAAGCTAACAAAATCATATCCTAACTGTAACACTAGTTAATCAGGATTGTGGCATTTTACATCATTTATTCATAGAAGAAGGGTTAGGGTTAGGGTCAGCCCACGCCACTTTAATTGCAACCCCATCTCCTTTTGCTGAGCATATTTCGTAGCACCAATGATGATGTTAATATAAGTCAAGAAAAATGCATTTAATAAGCTTAAAATGTTTTTTTTCCGTATGAACAAGTTTAGGAACCAGTAAAAAAAAGAGGAACTCCTTGCATCTTTAACACATTATTTAAAATATACAATCTTGTTTGTTTTAATGTGTAGAATAATATAGAGACTAATCTAATAGGTATATATTATATTAATAACAATATATTAAATACACAATAATACTAGACAATCATGGCTCAATATTTATGAAAAATATGGACTCAAAATGGTAAAACCATAAGAATATTTATATTCAATAAAATTGTACTAAGAAGCAAAAATGTACCCTTTGCTTGAAATTTAAATATTGCATTAAGGAACACAATGAAAAGTTGACACCATGACATGTCATACGTCATAACCAATGGGGATGGCTTCTTCAACGGCTACACCTTCAGCAGCCAATTACACAGCAGTGTTCCCAATGTGTCCCTGTCCATTCGTAGTTTCAGCCAATAAGCGTACAGTCCTGCCAACGGTGTCAGCTTGCTTCAATCCTCTGATAGGCCGACTTCAGCGGCAGCCTGCAGCCCATAATGCTAAAGAACACAGTAACAAAACGTCAGCATTAGTGTGTGTGTGTGTGTGTGTGTGTGTGTGTGTGTGTGTGTGTGTGTGTGTGTGTGTGTGTGTGTGTGTGTGTGTGTGTGTGTGTGTGTGTGTGTGTGTGTGTGTGTGTGTGTTTATTTGAATATAATTAAAGATAGTTAATATGTTGTTAGCAGGCTAGACTCTAATATAGATTCTTGCTGTGCTTTGGTGTACTGGAGTCAAACATTGTTATGAGGATACTTCCCTTTGTCAGGTACGGTCACATTGTGTTGGGGCCCAGGTATGTGCTAGCTAGGGTTACTTGCACATAGGGTGTAGGGTCAAGAGATCTCCTTCTTGACAGAGTTAAGGATAACCTAATTGGATACAGGGTGTTACAGCCTTTGGTAGGTTCAACTAAGACAACAGGTAATGATCGGAAGGTGTCCGTCTGGTATTTTGATATACAGTGACAGAATGTCAGCCTCGACACCTTCAGAATCGATAGTGCTGGCGTCTGTAGCTTAAAGTAAGTGGCAATGACTCTGTTGCTTTAACCAATCAGATTTCGAGTTGGCAACACAGAGGCCATCTAGCAGGCATCCAGTGACGTCGGCATTTTCACGTCCTTTGATTGGATGGTCAGAGAGGTACTAGTCAGAGCCAGCAAAGCATCGATAACTACCGGCACAAATTTATTTAATAAATAAATAAATGAAGCGATTCCCTGAAGCGAATTAAAACTTTCGGCAGAAACACGACAGACTGGACATTCAGCATTAGCCTCCATGGCGATAGAAAGGGACTTATTGTTGGAACTGAAACGCACAGATATACTGTACAACAGTGTAATCAAACTCTTCTTAAGGAAAGGATGGACTTTGCGTACAAATAATCAGTTGTTTTGGTGAGCAATGTATTTTATTTTAACTTTTTAATATGTTTTTCATTTAATTAGGTTAATATTGATGTTTCTGCCAGAGATGATGTATCTATGGCAGCTGTGGCTACAGTGAAAAGAGACTTGTTGAATTGTCCTAATTGGGTTTCTTGCTTTAGTAATGGCATTCTTTCTTGCTACTTGAGATAACTGTCTGTGAAGCAACACCTTGTTATACTGCATTTCTGTGTAACAGTGATGGTTTCTATAGCCGTGGAATCATAATGATGGCATTAAGAGGTGGATTAGTTCATGTAGGACACCAGTGAAGGCCTAGGTGTGAAATGCACAGCACTGTAGTTAGTATATGTTATGACAAATACTATATGTTACTACGTATACTATATGTAATAAATACATGTTCAAGATATCTGATTGGGTTATATTTCAACAAAATATCAACATTATTGAGGGGTGTGTGCGACTCACCAGGAAGGAATTAGAGGTCATTTTTGAATTCACAAACCAGATTTAATAATTACTATTGTTGTATAACCCATTAAGCACCCCTGAACATATACTTTGTACCATAAAGTATGCAAGATATCCTTTACTTAAACTTGGTATTGTATAGCGCGCTAGCTAACATTTACCTTTACTTGCTACTGTAGAGTCACTATTATTTTTTCAGAGTGTATTTTGTACATTTTCAGGGGTCTGGGCTAGCCTGGCTCCGCCTGCCTAAGTACTTCCGCTCAATTAGAATTTCCCTTCAGAACCAGGTCTGGGTCTGCGGTATGTGAGTGGGTTTACTCTTGTCTAAATTTCCTGCGTCCAATCAGCTGAGAACAATGACGTTAAAGTCAGCTCCCGTTAACGGACATCGTCACGCACGGTGATTGGTTTGTTTACAGCCTGCGCGCAACGTGATCCCCAGCCAAACGTTAGTGATTGGTTATGGCAGATCCAGAGTGGCATTGTGCAGATCCAATACTTCAACATACACCCGCCGTCAAGTGAGTTAACGTTTGTCCATTGAGTAGGTCCAGACTCTCTGTAGAAATGAAATAAAGTACCAGAGTCTGGTAGGAGCAGGCTAGGTCCGGGCAGTTTGGGGATGAGAATGTGTGTGGATTCTACAAACCTGATGGGGATGGTTGCCAGCACGCTGATGCAACTGGATAGGAGGAAGACAAAACCTGGAAGCCAGTCCAACGTGTGCTGGTATATCTTGGTGTACGCGGGGGTGTACGCCAAACTGGCAACCTTGAAGGAGAGCTGGAAACTTGTGAGGATGATGCCTGCAGGAGAGAGAGATGGACACAGGTAGACAATGAGAGGTAGAGCGGGAGAAATCATAGCAAAAAGAGTGATATTCCAGCCAAAACACCTCTTTATGTTAGCGGTTAGACTGTCTATCCTGCTGCCTACCGTAGGAGGAGCCCGTGACCTGCTGGGAGAGCATGGAGCGGATGGTGGGCGTGGGGATCAGAGCGAACAGCATGAGAGAGCGAGCTGTAGGAGAGTGACATAGAGAACACAGGGATTGACCCTCTCTCTCTTCCAGACCAGTTCAATTGAATTAAAATCAATTCAACTGAGAATGTTTTATTGGCATGACAGAAGTATTAAAATAGCAATTTCTAAATCAAACATTTTGACAAAAAGCATCTGCTAAATGACAACATGTAAATGTCAAAACCTGGGTTGTATATAAAAAAAACGGTGTGTGTGTGTGTTACCAAGGTATAATATGGAGTTAGAATCATGCCAAAACCCCACACACACACAAAACGTGTTTTACTCGCGCACAATGATTCACACACACACTCAGAAACATATTTCTTCAAGTACAAACTAAAATCTTTCAAGTTCAAAAAAAATTCCTTCAAGTACAAAACAATTCTACAAGTACGGAACTAAAAGTTGCGACGTGACTTTTGGCACTAGTTTTCCGCCCTGCTGATCCACACACAAATGCATTCAGATCCACGCACAACTTTTAGTTCCGTACTTTTAGAATTGTTTTGTACTTGAAGGAATTTTTTTTGTACTTGAGGATTTTAGTTTGTACTTGAAGAAATATGTTTCTGAGTGTGTGTGCGAATCATTGTGCGTGAGTAAAACACGTTTTTTGTGTGTGTGGGGTTTTGGCATGATTCTAACTCCATAGTATAACCTTTGTGTGTGTGTGTGTGTGTGTGTGTGTGTGTGTGTGTGTGTGTGTGTGTGTGTGTGTGTGTGTGTGTGTGTGTGTGTGTGTGTGTGTGTGTGTGTGTGTGTGTGTGTGTGTGTGTGTGTGTGTGTGTGTGTGTGTGTGTGTGTGTGTGCGCGTGCGCGCGCGCGCGTGTGTGTGTGTGTGTTACCTAGGTAGAACTGGTAAGTCTCCGTGACAAAGGCCATGAAGTAGATCCCAGAGGCGAAGGAAAGCATGCCCACGATGATGAGGCTGCTGTCACTCATAAAGCGTGACATCACCATCACGCCCAGGAAGCTGGTGAGGAAAATCAGGAAGCCTGACGCATTCCCATACCCCACCTAGGCTCAGAGAGAGAGCGAAACCAGAGGGAGGGTTGAGCACAAACCGGTCACGATGTGTGTATTCTGCTAACTGTCCATAACCATTTGATAGGACTTTATTTACTAGCCTATGTTGCGGGGATGTTGCGGATGAGTTTCACCGAGACCGCCTGCACTCAACAACCAATCACCGTACTGACCGCTTCTAAACTCATGCAGGAGAATCGACACAAGGGGATGTCGCTCTTAGTTCACCCTGAGGGATTTATACTCAGTATGAGTAGGTCTCAGGCAGCATGTTATCATTACACCACGATAACACGTCTCTCATTACCGAGAGACGTGTTATCGTGGTGTAATGATGACATGCTGTTGGTGATGTTATGTACCTGCTCGGCGTTCCAGTTGAGGGGTTCCTTCATCTGGAAGCTGACCAGGATCTCCATGGCGCCCGCGACCGCCACGTCGTACAGCACACCCCCCACGAACAGCAGGCCGATGTTCACCCTGCGGCCGCGGGCCCCGCCCCCCGCCACCGCCTCCTCCTCCCCCTCATCCTCCTCCTCCTCCTTAAGGATGAGGGGGGTGGGTTGTTCTTGTCCGCTGCTGTCTACGGACACCTGGGCACACACACACAAACATACATGCACACACAAACACAGCCACACACACATGCAGAGAGAGGAACAAAAAACACCAAGACATCCAAAAACACGCACACACACACGCACACACACACACACACACACACACACACACACACACACACACACACACACACACACACACATCTGTAAAATCCAAACGCCACCACTCACTAGTGTATAATTCTATAGAATACGGCTGTATGACGACACTAGCAGCTACTGTAGGCCCGTAGGAGATGATCTATGATTTCACAAATACTGAGAGCAGCAAGTACATAATTACAATTCAAAATGAGGCAACACGTTTAATATCCACATCAGCAGCTGAAAGGCTTCAGCGGGGGTATAATTAGAACGGCGAATTGAACTTGAATGAATGAATGAATGAATGAATGAATGAATGAATGAATGAATGAATGAATGGGAGGATAGTGAAATGGGATCACTTTTGAAACCATGAATTTCACAAAAAGCATTTCAAAGTGTCATCGAAACATTTGTATGTTTAATCTTTGCATCATAAACATTTAGAACGTTGCCAATCGCTGTAAAGCAAAACAGGAAAGCATTTCTATGAAATAAACATTGAAGCTCTGTGATGCTTTCTAAGTTACCCCACCAAACCGAGCAGCGACCCCATGACCCCATCCTCACCTGCAGCAGACCGACGGCGTGCAGCAGACAGAAGGCGTACAGCAGCAGGCTTACTCCCACCAGCACCGTGCCCTGGCCCAGGGAGGAGCCGTACAGCTGGAACAGGTGTCCGGACACCAGGCTGCCTAGCAGCCCGGCCAGCCCGTACAGCAGCTCCACCCTCATCATCACCCCGGAGCGCCGCTGCTCCGTTGAGCCCAGCGACACCACGGTCATCACCCCGGCCCATATTGCAGTGAACCCACCGCTAAACCCGTGCAGCGACGCCCCCACCCACATGACCTGAATGGGCCAGCCGAGGACCACGACCAGCAGCAGCACCAGCCGGGACGCCATGTAGCCCAGAAGCGGGGTGATGATCGGCGCCTTCCTCCAGCCGCGGTCGCTTAACTTCGCCAAGATGATCGCCGGCACAATGGGGGTGAGTTTGCCGAGGAGGTTGTAGGTCATGAAGAAGTCGGTCATGGCTCTCTGGCGGTCGTCCACGGTGGAGGTAGAGTTAACCCCGCCGTCCGTGTCGTTGGAGCGCTCCTTAACAACCACCTGCAGCGCCGTGTCGAACAGCGCGCCGCCCAGCTGCTGTAGCACGACCAGTGCCTCAACCTTTCGGCACACCGCCCACAGCGTGGTGCGTGTGCCCATAGCGGCGGACAAAGTGTTGTTAAAGTAACACCAATACACACTTCTGGCCGGCACCTTCTGAAAAGGCGTTGACCAATGACAAGCACCTTCCTCTGTCTCTCTCTCGCTCGCTCTCTCGCTCTCTCTTTCGCTCTCTCTCTCGCTCTCTCTCTCGCTCTCTCTCTCGCTCTCTCTCTCTCTCTCTCTCCCCCATTGTATCCTCAACACAAGTTTAACTGGATAGAGCGGAATGTTAATACTTTCAGAGGAATACGAACAGGTTTAAATGACCTTTCATGACGCATTAGGCCTGTATATAAGAGACATGTCATTCAAACAAACCACGCAGTAGCACTTTTGTGTTTAATGAGAAAAATATTCATAATATAAGGTAGATAACTGTGAGCGTTACATAGGATTTAAATGATGCAGCAGATTATGAGTGTAAAAGTGGTTAATAGTAACAGAGGTTAACATAGGAGGCCTTTCTGCACGCAAAGAAATAAAATACAGACAAGAAAGTAATAACGTGTTTGGTGCTCTAAGCCCCTGGGGGCCCATGCCGGTACAGCAAGATTCCGAGCACTGGGAGCACTGGGAAACATCAAAACAAAGGATATTAATAATAATAATATTAATAATAATAATAATAATAATAATAATAATAATAATAAGTCACACAGATAACCATTTGCATTCTGTTTGGGAGTAGTGCAGTAGACATTTGGTATTTTTAAACTATTTTTAAACCCATTGTAATCATGTAACATACATGTAACATACATGTTACCACATCAACCGTACACTTCCCATACTCAAAACTTGTCATATTGTAACATAAATGTAACACACAACAAAGACCCTTCGGTTAACTCTACACATGGGTGTGTCTGTGTGTGTGTGTGTGTGTGTGTGTCTATGTATGTGCATGTGTTTGCGTGTGTGTGTGTGTGTGTGTGTGTGTGTGTGTGTGTGTGTGTGTGTCCAGTTGTACAGTGTAGTAGAAGCGAATGTGTGTGTGTGTGTGTGTGTGTGTGTGTGTGTTCAACCATGTTGTGACATGTTGTACATTGTAGCTCAGAAGCGAATGCGCTGTAGAAGCTGAATACAGTAAATAACAACATGGATGTGTGTGTGTCTTGGGTCTAAATCATTCTGCATAATGGTCCTTGTGGCAATGTGCCTAATATTAGTGCATGGTGACCCACAGGCACACTAACAACATTATCACGCATATGGCATTGGCAGTAAGCTACTGTAAAACGTTTCTGTATTTTTGTCAATTAAGTCCCAAACACACACATGGGCTATATTTCTCAACACAGGGACGTTTCTAAACACTAATCCTGTGTGTCGTGTGTTTCTATAAATACAGTTTAACCGCTCTAAATGTATTTCCTCAAGTCTTAATAAACTCTTTAATTCTGTGGGTGGTCTACGCGGTCCGTATATACAAATGTTGGCGGACCTCTCTACAGCTCTCTGGTTCCCTAAATGTTCTTCAGACTGACCAAAGCCAGGATGACCTGTTAAATACTTGTAAATTACATTATCATATTAAATATGGAAAGTATTTTCCAGAAAACAAGTCGGTATTATTTCAGGATGCAATGTGATTAGAAAGGTGAAGACAGCAGGTGGTCAAAGGTTCATTCAGTATTCAAACACGTGTTTCATTCGCTTGTCCTAATAAATTAAATAAAGTTTTCCTCTGCGGTTTTCCCACGTCCATAAGAACCCACAGAGACGGACATCGCACAAGGGGTCTGGTTCAGAATTTTAAATGGCACTTTTAACCAGACATACTTAACTTAATGGGGACCTAAGAAACAATTTTAAGTGAGGTGATGCTATATTGAAGTTACTTGAAAAGAAACTTAAGTGACTGATTCTGAAATGTAGTCACGCAATTCTTAGATGAAGGGAAGTGATCATGATCATTGCTTTAGTAAAAGGACACTTATGCGTGCATATTTTTGTGCTGCTGGAAACAAACCAGTAGCCTGTCAATAGTCATTCATCATTGTTTGAGAAATATTTACTGAGTGACTGTGATTCCAAGACGTAATACTCGACTGTTGGCCATTTCTTCCACGAAAGCGTCAGGTTTGTGTCGTGGAGTCGGTTCAATTTGAATCTGGGTTCAGTTCACATCTGTTTCTCTTGCTGAGGCACCAAACAATTTACATTTCCCTGGTCAATACAATTCCTCCCTGTCCAATCCGATTCATTCAATTCAATTTAATTCCAGTCCAATCAGTTTGGCCAATGCCAATCCTTGTCAATCCAGTCTGATCCGGTCTCAGTCCTGAAGGCCAGATGAGTCTGGATGGTTACAAGTGCAACCCTTCATCCCAACAGTGCATACAATACAACAAGTGACAGACTGCATTGGATTGAACAAAAGCTTTTCTGTTCTTTAATGACCTGGCACCTGATTGGATGATTATGTAACAGTTTGTCTAAGATAGGCTGTAAGCTACAATTAGTTTTCTTAAATAAGAGATATTTAAAAATACGTGGCCAACCGTTGATTCTAAACGTCAACAGATTATTTTGGTATAGATATATCGGTTTGGTATTGTGAAAAAAAAAGGTTTTATTAAAGGGGACATATTATGCCACCAGGTGTGAGTGTGTTTAGCCTTACAAGCGTTTCGAAAATCTGCCCCATATGACATCACTAGTGGGCGTGTCCACCTAGAGCTGTGCTGGATGGCAGCACAGTCTACCAGCCGAGACTGTGCTGAGTGGACTGAAGTAAACGTTGCACATCTATCCAGCACAGATCTAGGGGATGTCACTAGTGATGTCATATGGGGCAGATTTTCGAAACGGCTTGTTAGGCTAATCACACTCACACCTGGTGGTATGATATGTCCCCTTTAAACATTACGACGAAGCTGCTAAAATAAAAGAATGAAAGCTCAATCGAACACACAGTCCTTCCTCAATATAATGCAGGTAAAAGGACTGCTTCCATCACAACGCACAGGTCATCTAAGCGTCCAAGTTTGAAAGGTAATATGTGACTTTAAACATAAACCAAATCGCCTGCCAAAACCTTTCATACATACTCTGTTCCCTTTTGAATGTCTCACGCTTTGTAAGAATAGCCAGACTGAGCTACCCCCTCTGTGGAGAGGTATGGTTCTGCGTTAGTCAAGGTCTTACAATTATGGGATGGCAGAGGAGAGATGGGTATCATGCACTCCAACAGAAAAGGAACTAGCTTTAATAACATCGGTATCAAGCTAACTCTGTGTTCCTCATTTGGAATGAGTTAATGGTTAACCTAAGTAAGTAGTGTTTAACCAGGTGAATCATTGCTTAATCAACCATCATGGAGTCCTTCAGTTTCACATGAGCCCTTTGGAGATTGTCTCGCATTATAATCTCTTACGCTAACTAATTAAAATAATCTGTTTTAATAAAATAATTCAAGATAATGCTTCAATCGCTTGATTGATACCCTACTGAGTGTTTTTCTCTTGTGTGTGTTGTCATGTGTTCATTTCCTATTAGCCACACCAAAGTTCAAAGTTGGAGACAATTGAGGCAAAAGTTTGGACTTAAGTCTGCAAGTCTATAAGTAATACATTATTTGACACACTATTGTGTGGAAGGTGGGTTCTATACAGAATCCAACCTGTTTCTGTAGAGTGTCCCCCAAACAACATTATTTCCATAACATTATTTTATACTTTACTGCATTTGACTGTTAAAAAACACCTCATAATCAGGAAGCTTGTGGTCCAGACATCCTTGAGCCGTTACCCCAGAGGGGGAAGACTTGGGACTACAAGTCATGCCTTCCAATCCTCAGTCAATCAATCAACCAATCACAAGCCAACTGCATCATCAGGAAAGTGCCCAAATGGTCTCACCATGTGATCATCAGAACACTATCAAGTATAATTAATACTGCTGGCTGTCCCTCCGGCGCTATCTCCCCCAGCAGCTCCTCCC
Source organism: Melanogrammus aeglefinus (assembly GCA_900291075.1). NCBI lineage: Eukaryota > Metazoa > Chordata > Actinopteri > Gadiformes > Gadidae > Melanogrammus > Melanogrammus aeglefinus. The sequence goes on along the minus strand of OLKM01003072.1, from coordinate 27,896 downwards.
TCCTCCCTTCCTCTTCCTGCCCTGGTAGTGTTTGAAGTGACTCTACTCCTCCTCCTCCTCCTCCTCCTCCTCCTCCTCCTCCTCCTCCTCCTCCTCCTCTTCCTCCTCTTCCTCCTCCTTCCCTTGCTCTCCATCCTCGTTGGCGTATATACCTGCCTCCCACTTCAGCGCCATGTTGCTCTTCCTCCGGGTGACACGAGTGGCTTCCAGGACCTGTCAATCAAAAGCAAACATCCAATCAGGAACAGTAATCCTGAGGACGACGCATCATAAGTTATAGGTTGTTGTGAAGGCTGCATAGTGGGCGGAGCTTCATATGGGTGGCCCTGCACCCTCATTGCATGCTCACAATGGTTCGTAATATGTTACCTACTGAAATCCAACGCTGTGCACTCCAATTGTGTGGAAGGGTTGCCCTTTGACCAGCAGCAGGTGTGAGGTCGGATGTGTCCTCACAGTCCCTGTTCCCACTGTTGACCACGAGGTACAACGGACAGGTCCGCTGTGGACTGGGAGGACACTCGAAGTCCACAGTGGGTCATGCCACCGCACAGGGACTCCCCCACCCAACATGAAGCTCCACCCTCCACGACCAGCTTGCATGGAAGTCCACCTGGTCTGATGTACTGGTCCCAGAACACAGGGGCCCAGGGGGCCCGCCAGGGGCTACACACGGCCCTCCACCCCATGCATTCTATCTCAAACACTTTGGGAGCGCTTCTTTTTACATTCTCTTACAGTTTTGGTCGTTTTGGTACATTTCTCGAATCATCCTCGAAATTTGCAAAACAGTAAGTTTCTCAAAACAATTCATACAAATAGAAAATCACGATGGATTACCTGCAAAAGCCAGTCTCTTGCTCAACAATTTTAGTTCATCTCTCAAAAGTAATTAACATGTCAGTGTGTCATGGTCTGTCCGTTTCCTTGTTTTGGTGTGTTTCCTGTTTTACTTTGGCATCTGTCTTGTTTCTCCCCATGTCAGGTTTCCCTCCTGTGTGATTACTGCTCCCTCCTCTAATGTGTTTCAGCTGTTACTCATTGCATGCCCTGTGTGTGTTTGGTACTTAAGCCCTTGTCTTTCATTTGTTCCTTGTCAGATCATTTTAGTTCCTGGTGAGTTGTGTCCTGTGTGTTACCTGTGTTCCCCGCGTCACCCGTGTTCCTTGCCTTTTGCGTTAACAAATTATCCTTTTATTGAACTGTCTGCTATTGGGTCCTACCTGCCTGCCTGCCACCTGCTAACCGTGACAGAATGATCCGACCGTCATTGGACCCAGCGGACGCTCTTTTTGTTGGAGGCTGTGTTGGGACGTACGTGCAGCGCTGTCGCTTCAAGGCCCGGGTTGGCGGTGCCTTACGGACTATCAGAGTGGGGGTGGTGAGTTTGGAGCGCCATCCGGTTCACATTTCTCTCCAGCCCCTGAGCTGACTCCGTTCCCCCGAGCCCTGTCCGGTTCCTGAACCCTACTCCTTCCCGAGGGTGCCCCTCTTCAAGATCTTCCAGAAGGGGTCCGCCCTCTACCTTGCCTTCCCGAGGGGTCCCGCCTTCCAGAAGGGGCCCGCCCTCTACCGCATCTTCGCCGCTGCAGGCCTCTGTTTGTCCCCCAAGTCCCCCGTTTACCCTGAAGCAGCCCGGGTCACAGTGCCATCAGAATGACAAGTCCTTATGTCATTGTGTACGGTCAAATTGCTTAGTAATGTTGTCAATATAACAGTCTACTCTGTGGGGATGTTCTGATGTAAACTATGGCCAAAGTTTTGAAGACAATTATTGTAAATTCTAAGTTACACCTTAGTGTTTGTGGGAGATTGATTGCAAGAGACTGGACCAGATCCACATTTACCCTTTTACTATTTGTACTGTAATTTGTTGACAGACCATGTCAGGGGGTGGGACTATTCAATAGAGTCCCATTACAATACATTTTGATCAACATGACATAAGCAATTGATAATGTAGGAAAGCGCAGAGAATTGTACATAATCATTTGCATGAATGTACCAAAGCATTGGCAACTTGTCCAAAGAAATGAGAAACTGCTGTTTTGATGTGCACAAACGACACAATGATGTGAAGGTTGAACAGGTAGTTTTGAGAATTTGAATTCTGATCTGAGAAATGCACCAAAGCAGATGAGAACAACTTTAATGCTGATCTACAATATATTCTAGCCAAATTGGAATTCTGAAACACTTAAAACATATGAATGAAGCGCACCCCAGTGTTTGAAATAAAATAAAAAAATTTGAGGAAAAAAAAACATGCATGGAGTTGAACATGTCCACTCGACATCATCCTGTTACCGATGGTCAGACCATAAAACACACACTGCATAGTTAGCATAGGTTTCAACAAAAAAGAAGAGGCATGTGGTAGCTGTGCTCTGGACAGACCACAGCTAAAGGTTCAATAAATATTTTATGTTTTAAACCATTTCAAATCTGAATATTTTTCTATAAAATTTGGAAGCTTCCTATATTTTATTTCCTGAAAATGATAAGGTACAAGGGAGGGAAAAATAAGGCTGATTAATGGGAAAGACTGTCTAGACAGTATTGTACAGTGAAAGCTTTGCTGCTACAAGCGAAACCATGAGATGGTTTCAGACCAGTTCCTGTACAGTACAGCTTCCCTCTCCACAAACAGTTCATTCGGATTGATTTTTTTGGTCTTTTCATGACATCTTGACATGTCACATGTATGACATACCGACTGTTTATTCAAAGTACAGTCGCTATCGATACGTGTGCTTACTTAGGGGTTAAAGGTGAGGACAAGCACATGCATCACTACCACATCAAAACAGCAGTGAAGCAACTCAACAGACCTGGGCCCATGCGGCACACAGTGGTGTGACGCATCACAAAGGACTACGCAATGCAAGCTCGGTGAACTACCATTTATTACTATTCTGCAATCCTGGCCTTCCCCTACAGCACCACCAAGAAAATCCATTGGTTCCATTCCCTGATGTGAACTGTCCCACTGAGCGGTCTGTAATCAAATGCTAAGGCAACAGCATCAATTATGATAGGATAGAATTAAAAATAACCATATAGGAGCTTATCACAAAGGTAGCAATCGGTCACAAAGAGTAAACCATATATCGCTGCTACTCAGTATTGGGGATCTTACATATATTTACCCTTCGTCATTTTGGGGGGAATTCAACATTCATGGTTTCAGTTCCTTAAAAACAAATAAAAGGTCAAATGAAAAAGGGGAAATCTGAGTAATTTCGCAAGCTAAGTCTCTGACTTCTACATTCGATGTAACCACAGTCATAAATACAGATTTGATACTTATTTTATCCCTGAAGGGAAATTCAGGCATGCTGCAAGACCAGTCTGTGACCAGTTAGATCTACAGCTGGTCTGTGTGCGGTCGGACCCAGGTCTGTTGTTGTGTCTCTTAGCAGCAACGGGTAAGGGGACAGGGAAGGGGACAGGTGAGGGGACAAGTGAGGGGACAGGGAAGGGGAAAGGTGTGCAGACAGATGTAACAGGTACCTCGGTGGTCACCTCACTAGCCAGCAACAAGCGGGCATACTGAACGACCAGCAGGGAAGAGAGGCAACAGTGAACACCGTCAATATGTGACATCTTGATGACAGGGTGAATGTATCTGGACAAACCACGATGACGCAGGAAAACTGTTTCTATGGTGGAGATAACACAAGGACCCTAGGAGGTACTTCTGCTCCACAACCCACCACAAATTGTCCTTATGAAACGAATGACCTTTCTCTGTGTACGTGTTCATCGTTACAGTAGTCCCTTTTCTTATTTTTCGGTCTTCAAACTATACAAATGATCAAAACGGACAAGAAACTATGTACCTGTTAGAAAGAAAAGGTTTTTCAACATATTGTTTTTGGCTGTCGTGCCACCCACCCACTTTATGATGCGCGACCAACAATTTGGAACCCTTTGAGGGTGGTTGGTGTGAAGTTGGTTCCTCAGTGGTGGTGGTAAGGGGTGGACAACGCCTGTACTGTTGGTATAGAAGAGTGTCTCATAGAGGAAGTGAAAATGATCTGCCAGCAGAAACAGTTCACCAGAGTCTGCTGTGTGAAACCAAGGGAACATAGTCCGTTCTGGTTTGGGTCTTTGACAAAGGTTGATAAACTGCTACGTGCTTAAGCGCAAACATATTACGTCTTGTGCATAGCAGTTAGTATACCTCTGCGCACAACAATTGTATTTCAGGGAGGTTTACTAGAGCTTGCAAAACACAGACAGCAGTTCAACTAATGCATGCCATATTGTGTTTGTGTGGAGATAACATCCCTGCCCACTAAATTATTGACTTTCGCTCTAACTACCAGGCTGGGCTGGAAAGCCACTGAGTCTCCGGAAGTGAGGAGCTAGGAGCATCCAGGTACTCAGATACTTTGTGTTTTGACATTGGCTTGGCAGACCAATCAGATCGTATAACTAAGTTAGTTCTTTTTCTTTTCACTCTTGCTGAATTCGGATGAAAGAAAACCAAAAACATATTTCCCTCCGAAACAAACCTAACTTTATGTTTATCTTTCAACATCTTTATTTTGTCTAGTTGGGATTAAAGCCTATTGGTCCCTCTGTCGATGGCTACACTTTCCTCTGACTTTATGAACTTGCCTCTCCTTTTTCCTGTGAACTGAACCTCCTCCCCTTGAGGCCCATTGGCCCCAACACTTTAAATATTTTGGTAGAGGCTTTCAACGAGCTGGAGGCCCGACTGATCTGCAGAGAGAAACAGGATGGGAACCTGCAGCAACATTATAGTATATCTATTACTATTGTAGTAGTCATGTTGTCAGAAGATTGTGTGGTTTCATTCCCTTGTGTTCTGGCTTAAATTGCTGAGGCTTGGTCCCTAAGATTGTGGACTGGATTGATTAAACAGAAGTGGGTGTGGATGATGGCTGGTTGAGGCTGCACACCTGTGATGCTTTGAGAAATCTGTGTGCACAGGTTAAACCAGCAATCAGTACACACACTCAGAGATCTCCTTCCTCGATAACTGTCTTCAGGTCTCATTGTCTGCAAGGTTACATTTTTTCTAACAGCGCCGCACTGAAGACACTCAACTATTACTCCCTTCCTCCTGGCTGCACACTGATTGCACGCATCTCAGAATGTCTGGCAGACCTCAGCACTTTGATGCCTTAACCTCCACAGGACTGAGCTCCTCCTTGTGCCAGGAAAGACTGACCTCCCATGGTCTTATTGAGAACTGTCGAGGACATCGAGGTATCTCCATCATCTCCATCCAGTGTGGTACTGGACAATCAGTTATGCTACACCGCAAACATCACAGCGGTGGCCACATCCTGCAGATTTGTCCTCTAAAACATCCGCAGGATCCAGCCCTTCCTCATGAGGGACGCAGACAGCTCCGGGTCTAAGCATTCTGCGGTAAACGGAACTGCCCCTGCCTACCTCAGAGTGTGAGACCGCACACCCCAGCTCGAACACTCCGCTCAACTACATTTTTGACGCCCAAACGTATTGCATTTTGTGCATCTGCTTCCACATACATTGTTTTCACACCAACAACAATAATCGGTCATTGTGTGTCCATGCTTTGTAGCCAGAAGCAATAATAAGGTACATCTTATCTTAATGTCTTATATAATTTCCCTCGTGGCTATGAATCATTGGATTGGATATTTATGGGACCTTTCAAATATTACGCATGATTTGTTCCTATCCAAAAAGTATCAATAACCATTTAAAGCTCCTAAGTCAGCAATCTCTCAGGGCCCAGATATGCATATCAGACGAACCCAAGTGATGCCCGACCCACAGGTTGGGACCCCCCCCCCTCTGTTTTGGTGTGATCACTGGGGTTCAATACTCACACTGTTGTCCTCCAGCTTCTCCCTGCGCTTCACCTTGTGGGACTCGTAGTCCTCCATCAGGGTCTGCATGTAGTTCTTTGGTCTTCCCCCAGAGTCCTCGCTCCCCGCGTCCGACAGCGCTCCCTCCGACGGGGACGGAGAGACGGGCGGCACGGGGCGCACCTTCTCGATCTTCCCTGTGGGACACCCAGAGGTCAGAGGTCACACACCATGCAGCAGGAACACAGGAAGCACCACCATGTTTCACACCTGCAAATAGGCTCCACCGGCAGGGATGGGAGCATTCTGTTATTGGCTGCGTTCAATTTGCCCTCCTAGACCTCCCTTCAGCTACCCTGCACTCTGTCCAGTGGCCTTAATGACCTTAAAGGTCAAAGTATTATGACCTTTTTGAATGTTTATTATTTAATTTGTTTGACCTCATAGAATTGATTTGCAACAATAATGGGTTGTCTAGCACATTATTTTTTCTCCTACTTTTATGAGTAATACAACCCCAATGTGGATCACCCTGTTGCTTGGAATTTTGAGGCATTTTGAATCTTGGTGCTGACAGGGTGCTGACGTCAATTCAGGCACTCCCTCACTCTGTCTACTATGGCTTCGGTGCTACCTTACCAATTATATATTATATATATTATATACATTATAGATATATATTATATATATATATATATATATGTATATATATATATATATATATATATATATATATATATATATATATATATATATATATATATATAATATATAAATATATATATATATATATAATTTATATATAATATATAAATAGTATTATGTCTTTCTGTCCATCTACTTCTCTACTCAAACTCTGTTTTGCAATCTGATCCATTCCTCCCGACCCCAGCGTGTCCAGACACGCAGCCAAAGTTGATTGATGACGCTCTCCCATTGACTCCCAGCAAAAGCACATGCCTACGTCACCATATACCGGAAGTAAAAGAAAGCCGCGGAGAGAATCCCAACGAGCCGTTTCTAGGCAGCTCGGTACCAGTGATTTGCGGTAGTCATTTACTCTCCCTTGTGGCAATTTTATGGTATTGTAACTTTGCCAACCATTCATATACCCCAAAATATATGTAAAGCGCAATAGGAGAAGGAAAAAAACGGAAAAGCATAATAGGACCCCTTTAAGTTAATGCCCCCAGTATTAACTTTAGGTAAGGCTGGACCAATAGGACCGCCTAGCTGAAGAGCACCTGACTCATGGAGGTTCCACCCACCGGGTGCGGTCCTGGCCGTCAGGGTGAGCCTGGCCGGCAGACTGTTGCTCTTCATCTTGTCGGCAAGGGGCACGGCGCCGGGCAGCTCGCTGCGTGTCTTTGTCTTTGCGGGGGCGTGGCCTACACCGGCGGGAGCGGGCGGGTGTTGTAGCTTGACCTGGCGACCGCCGACGGCCGCGGCTGCCGCTGCCTGCTTGGCGTCCCGATGCCTCTTGAGGTCCTCCTCGCGCTGCTGCGCGGCACGGATCTCCTCCTCGATCATGGACAGCGTGCGCTGCTTGCGGGAGCGCAGGCGGAAGGGCCCAGGGGGGGCGGGGCCGGGGGGCTCCGGGGGGCCCGGGGCCGTGCTGCGCAGCTCCGCCGCCTCAGAATACTTCTTGAAGTAGCTGTACTCGGGCTTGTCCGACCGCGGCGGGGAGGGGGGCCGGTACACGGGGGGGGGTCTGGGGACCACGGGGCCCAGGGCAGGGGCAGGCGGGGCGGGTTCCGGGGTGGAGGCAGCAAGGGCCCGGGCGTAGGAGGACTGGACCTTGATACGAGGACCGCCTCCTCTGGGCCTCTGAGGGGGGGAGGCGGGCGGGGGCCGCGGAGGAGAGGAGGGGGAGGTCAGCTCCTGCTGCGGCACAGGGGACGCGCAGGGAGAAGGAGCGCTGGGCTGGGGAGGAGGAGAACGGGCAGGAGAGGAGGAGGAGGAGGGGGAGGGGAGAACTGGGGGGTCAGGGTGGGGGTCGAAGGGGAGGAAAAGAAGGAGGAAGAGGATGGGGGGAGCAAGGTGGGGCTCCCGGACACGGGGGTTAGCCGGGCGGAGCTGGACAGAGCGTGAGGGGAGGAGGAGGAGGAGGAGGAGTAGGAGGAGGAGGGGTGGTGGACGGTGGACTGCCAGTCGTCTCCGTTCTGCCCGGCCAGGGCATGGTGGATGGCACTCTGCACCAGCAGACCAGCATGGAACTCCAGCTCCTCCTCCAGGGGGCTCTCCTGCGTGGCGGGGGGGGAGACAGGGGTGAGGGGCAGGGAGGCCCCGCTGTCAGACACGTTGTCCAGGCTGAGGACCGTGGTGTCCTGGGAGCGCAGAGACAGCTCGTCCAGCCCCGAGTCCGACTCCTCGGGTTGAACGTTTGGACCTTCTGGGGTGCGCTCCTCCTGGCCCCCGCCTCCTCCTCATCGTTCAGCACCGTCATCACCGCCCGCACGCACGTGAACTCCCCTCCGATCCCCTCGTCCGCCCAGGTCACATGACCTTCGTCGGGGTCTGCGGCAGTGGGGGTCTTGCCGGGGGTCTTGGAGAAGGGCTTGGCCGAGTAGATCTGGGGCGCCACGTCTCTCCGGGGGGCCCCGCCTCCCTGGAGGAACTGCTTCCTGGCGGACAGGAAGTCGATCTGCTCCTCCACGATGTCCTCCTTCCTGGGGAGGTCCGGGTCAAAGCTCACCATCATCGGGGGGCCTGAGACCTGGGGCTGAGCAGAGGGAGCAGGATGGAGGATGGAAAGGAGGAGGAGAAGGAGGTGAGGAGGAGAGAGAACGTAGAGAGTGGATGACAATGGTTGAGGATTTTAATGGTGGATGGTATTCATGCAGGGACTTCTGAAGAGTGTCAGGGTTGGGGCAACCCTCACCCTAGTAAACATGATAATACAATACAGTCATAGAATGAAGAGTGAATTCCCCAACTAATGAATCAAATCTCTGAGTCTGGCCATTGCTACACGCACCTTGGCTGACTTTTACTGGGATCCTCCAGAGAAGGATTCAGGGTGCTGACGTTTAAAGCCGGTTTATTGTAGATAAACAACGAAGATTTGTCGTAAATTAAACATAGCCTGGGACTCCATGCTGCCAGGCAGGAGACCTATCCCTGAGTGTGTGTGGTGATGGCTGTTTTAACCTTTTGCACACTGACTACTCAAAGTGCCACAGGTGTGCAGCCTGACCCAGCCCCAGAGTCCAATCTGACTGGGCCAGGTGAGGCTGATTAAACCAGCCATCATCCACACACGCTCCCCAGGTCTGTTCAGCACAACTGGTCATGTTAGCCTTCCTTCCTCTGCAGGTCCACTGTCCACTGCCGCTGTCTCCTCTCTCTGAGCCACTGTTTGAGCAGCGTTGACCATTCCAAACAATAGGTTACCTCGGATAGAACGTCCACACATTCATTTTAATAACAAAAGATAGATAACTTTATGTAAAATTTTTACTTTCAAATATTTAACGCCTCTAACCATAACCATAGCTCCTCGTTAGATAGGGTTCCAACCTGCCCCTAATGATGAACTACCTATTGGTAACTACCTAATGGTTAACTTCCCTAATGGTAACTAGCTAATGGTAACTCCCTAATTATATTTCAATGGGGCCGAAAAACCAACCCTAAAACACAAGATCTATATGACTGATCAACCTCATACAAAGCTGTCTGTACAGCATCCACACCAATATCTGTTATTTTAGGAAAGAATCAGAATCTTTCAAGGGTCTGATCAGCCTTGAATCTGGATGGGGTTTGTCAGTCCATCCTAGGTTGTCCCTCAGGTATCTTATCTTAAACCCTGCGGTTCTTTGGAGCTTTCCTGTTCATCTGACTCCTTCTCTTCCGCCTCCTTTTAAAGTCTTGTATTGAATGATGAGAAGATCCTTCAGAGTGACCATTGCCACTACCGCTCAGATGTAAAGCAGTTCAAGAACCCCCCATCCAAACCATAACCCCACTGTGTATGTTCCATTTCCTTTATGCTTCACTATTACCCAGGGTTCATTGTCCTTGGAACCTTAGTCTTTGTCAGGAGTCCAATGTCTGCATTGATTGCAATCATCTGTGTCCTGCTTAGATAAGGTTGTCTACCTAGATCCTTTTTGATAGCTACGTTGGCTTTGGGGGCAGGAATCCTAATTTAGGAATTCTCCGTTGGTAGGTCGAGGTATATGGTGCCCTTCAAGTGGCCTAGCTTACAATCCTGTGACCGCCTGTGAGTTCAACTATTAACAGGTTACCCTGACAGGAAAACAACTTTTTCCTTTTGTGGATGGGTTTTAAGCCGCGTTCAGACTGCCAGCCGAAATCCGATTTTTAGCCCATCCAGATTGGAACCGGATGACTCTTTTGTAGTCTGAACAGTCCCAAGTCACATGAAATCCGATTTTTGCGAAACGGATCGGAACCGATCGCATTTGGCAGATGCGTCTCAGTCTGAACAGCTCCAAACACTCAGATCGGATTTGACTGTCCGTGACGTCACTCTACGCGACGCCAGACCCGACCCAATGCGCCAAACCACCCGCCTCAGTCCTTGGACAGAGGAAGAAACGAAATGCCTCATTAATCTGTGGGGAGATGGGTCCGTTCAAGCGAAGCTCGAGGGCATGTATCGGAATAAGTCGATTTATGAAAGTCTTTCGCGTTCTTTGATCCATCTTGTTTGTTATTGTTTTTCTCGTCGCTATTACATGACGTCGCGCAATACACGCGCTGGATGACGCCTCCGCTCCGACGTCGTTGCTACAGCAACCTGTCAGATGGGTCAATAATGTGACCCAGTCTGAACAGAGCCAAATGCGATTTGGACACTTGCTAAAACAGTGGACAGTCAGCCCTAAAAATATATGATATGGATATGAGAAGGAATCCGATTTGAATCAGATTTGCCTGCAGTCTGAACGCGGCATTAAACTGGGGAATCAGTTAGCAGTTTATTACAGACTGCATAAGACAGGACCGCCATCTAGTGGCTGTGGCTTCAAAGTGCAACGCTGTGCTGCCTTTGTGAATGAAGTGAAGCCTTCAACGCAATTGGATAACTGTAGTCTACTGCAGTGACAGCAGTTATTGCTGTAAAGTGTTCCAAGATCCACTTGTACGTTTTAAGTGCGCATCATTTAGATGGAGGTGGTGGTGATATATCTCCAAACGATGGGTCCAGCAGTATTTTATCTTTTCCGTGGATTCCACATGGCTGTTTGAATCTCTCATGAGACTTAGTTGAAATGTGTCGTAGGCTGCTTTCTGCCCTCATCACAAAACTGCTAAGAAAGTTTGACCATAAATTAGAGGGAATACTAAGATACATTTTGTTTTAGCAACCAACACTGCCCTTTCTGTGACCAATATCCATCAACTAATTCTATTTTCTTTTTCTTTCTGTATAATATCGATGTTTTAAGCCCATCCTTTCCAATCCTTTGGCACTTAAAAATCATACTTGACAGTGTTCACGTCTTGCCAGTAAGTTTGTTTGTGTTTGTGTTTGTGTTAGTACCTGTGTGTAGATGCAGGTGTGTGTCTGGTTCTGTTTCCTCTGCTGGTACTTCCTGTGGGATTCTAGCTGTTCTGGATCCAGCTGCTCCTCCAATGGGAGCTGCAGTCAATCAATCAATCAATCATCAATCAATCAATCAATCAATCAATTTAACCAAGATGACTTTTCATTGATTCATTAATGAATCAATCCTTCAAATCAGTTTGTTGATGAAACTGAGCAAGAAAGAGGATGCATGAATGAATGAATGAATCATTAATACATGGACTGTAGAACAACATGAATGAATGAGTAGTGAAGCCCTGGTCACCTCTACAGGAGGATTCCACCAGCGCTGAGCGATCCCTGGGTTCTTCTTCACCGCCTGGCCTCGGATCAGCTCCTGGCGCTCCCGCTCCAACTCCTGGACCTGGAGGAGCGAAGGAGGAGCCGGAGGAGGAGGGGGAGAGGTGGAGGAGGGGGAGGAGAGGAGGAGGGGGAGGAGAGGAGGAGGGGAAGAGGTGGAGGAGTGGGAGGAGGAGCAGGAGGAGGAGGGGGAGAGGTGGAGGAGGGGGAGGAGGAGAAGGAGAAGAGGTGGAGGGGGGGAGGACGAGGATGGAAGGAGCATCGGAAGAAGAAGAGGAGGGGAAGGAGGAGGAGAAGAGGAGGGAGGAGGAGGGGAGAGGAGGAGGAATTAAGAGAAAGAGGAAATCGAAGTGAGGAGGACAACAGAGGAGAGGGTTAGAACGGATGTAAGGTGAATGATTTTAAATACATAGTAGGCTATATGTGAAGTATACGCCACAATGTTTCTGTTGGAACCTAAGTGTTTTTGTTGCGACTAGACCTGAAGCAGTAGAAGCCCAATGTGGCGCTTGGTGGTGATTTTGTGCGAACGCGCTATTCTCCATTAAAGGAGACATATTATGGTGTTTTCCCAACAAGTAAACATAGTATTTGAGTTCCAGAAAACATGTTTTTGAAGCTGTTTGCTGGAAATAGCTTTTAGGAAAAAAAATATCGTCTTAACGCTATTCCCCTGTTTCAGTCCCTTCAGAATGCGCTGTTTCTGGTGTCTGTAGCTTTAATGCAAATGAGCTGCTGCCCATTGACCAATGAGCTGTCAGACTGAACAACAGCATGGCGGAGAAGGGGTTGTTGCCATTCGCGGACTCCTGGAGCTCTATATCTATATTATATAATACAACATAATAATAATATTATATAACAGGGTGTTTATATAATCTATCTAATATCACGGCCAAAAGCTATGTGCGCCTCGGATGATATTATGAATAATAAAGACTGTCTGACGTCTCTTCCACAAGTAAAGACTGGTAGTGGGGGTTATCTCGGCCATGGTTGAGAAGAATTGAGGGGAAGGAACTTTGGCAGTGACTCTCTGAAGTCCATGAACCGCGACATGGAGGAGAAAAGGATTGTACTCCGGGAGCTGAGCTGCCGGACTGCCTCCGAGCTCCCCACGCCGGAGGTGCCGGCCGCCGTCGAAGCCGCCCGGCCGCAGTCCGGCAGCTCCGGGCGGTGTACTCCGGGAGCTGAACTGACGCCGAAGCTAGGTGGCAGCTCCGGCGGACGAGCAGCTCCGGCTGGGGTAGCTCGGCGGCAGTCCGGCTGCTCAGCTACGGGAGTATCATCCCTTTCTACTCCATGTCTCCTCCTCCCGACTTCCCTTCGGCAGCAGCTCCGGCGGGGTGAGCTCGGCGCCAGAGAAATGGATTGTACTCCCGGAGCTTAGCTGCAGGGCTAGCACCAAGTCCTCCCTGCCAGAGCTGCTCGTCCGCTGGTCCACACAATCGTAGCGATGCTCTGATTGGAGGGGAGTGGGGAAGTGGGAGGTAATACTCAAATGTGCCCCCTTCCTACGTAGGATGGGGCGCCGAAACTGACTCCCTCGTTTGGTAGCTGGAGGCGGGCTGCTTCCAGAAATACGTATCTCACTCAAAAAAAACATGTAGAGACTTATTTCAAAGTTTGTATGCGTTTGGGAGCACCATCTACCCACAACAACACCCCAAATCCCAGCAAAAGGGCTGTTTTCATGATATGTCCCCTTTAAGTTTGAATTATATCAGGACCCCAACTGACAGCATCTCTTACCTCCTCAGAGGGCCGTCGCCTCCTCACCCGCACTTCCTGCTGCTCCTCCCCGGGGGTGAAGAGCTTGGCCGGCCTCCTCTCCTCCTGGAACGCCCTCAGCTCAAAGCGGGCCCCCCCACGTCCTGGCTCCTCCCCCACAGAATTCCCATTGGTCTGCGGGAAGCCCTCCTCCTGGTAGACAAAGGTGGTTTGGCTCCTCCCTTCCGCCTTGATGACAGGTGATTGGCTGATGGAGGAGAGTGAGGTGTGGACGAACGAGGGGGCGGATCCGTCAATGGTAATTGGCTGTTGGCTGTGTGGAGAAGGGGAGGAGTTTCCGTTGGTGGGCGGGTCAGAGGCGTCATCTAAAATCTGATCCAGGTATCGGATCTCCTGAAGACGGAGAACACACACATACACACACACACATGAACACGCACACACACATACACAGACACAGATAAAACATACACACACACATAGACACATATACACATGCACACACACACACACACACACACACACACACACACACACACACACACACACACACACACACACACACACACACACACACACACACACACACACACACACACAGATTCATATTAAAGGTGACATTTTATGACGTTACTTGTCCAACAAGTAAACATAGTTTACATAGAGTTCCAGAAAACATGTTTTTCAAGCTGTATGCGGGACTATAGCCTCAACCCCACCGGCTCTCTCTCCCTCTGCCTAAGTTCACTCCCTCAGAATGTTGCTGATTTCTCCGCTCCGTCTGGTGCTTTAATGAATGATTCCCTTGCTGCCCATTGCATGAGCAAATGAGCTAGTCAGTAGTGTAAGCCGCCGCAGCATGGAGCCGTAGAAGTAGATTGTTGCCGTGTTGCCGGACTCGCGCGGAGTCTTCATACCTCCATATACCGAGTAGTAACGAACATATTATATTATATATATTAAATAATAATAATACCATAATATAGGATAATCCAATGATAAAAAATAATCAATAATGCAATCCCCACATAACTAACGTACAATATAAATGGATTAATCTCTAGGCATTATATCAATATAATACGCCTACACTATCGCGGCAAAAGCTATGTGATGCCGTAAAGCTCGGGGCGGATATGATGGGAGAATCACAAAGACGGGCGGGTCGTGGGCGTCCTACTTGTGATCATTCTCCACAAACAATAAAGACTCGAAGGTGGGGGTTATCTCCGGCCTATCGAACGTGATGAAAATTGGGGGAAAGGGAGACTTTTGCTTGACTATCTGAAGTCCGAGATTTATAAACCGCGACATGGAAAGGGATGGTGCTTCTGGAGCTGAGCTACCCGGACTTGCCGAGAACCACTACACATCCATAATTACGTGAAGAGGTCTTCATGAGGGACTAATGTTATGAGCCTCAAATTCTGAAAGCATGACTTATGAAATATTTATGACCCCCCAATACTGACCGGAAGTTGGCTAACATATAGGAGGAATGTCAGATGACAATCGGGGCGAGAGTTCGTAGGCTTGGTCAAGTGGACTTAGCTCGTGGGGGTTCTGTGATTTATGGTGGTAGTGTGAGGGTGTGTGCTCTTTGTACGCCAGGGACATTTGGCATGCGAACAGGGAGCAGAGCACGAGCGAGCGAGGGCACAGATAATAGAGCATAAAGGACCACAAGCCCTGCCTTGTTCGTTTTATCCTCAATGATAGTGTTCTCTTAAAAACGAAACGTCCTTCATACCAATAAAACAACAACGAGTCTTAAAAAGCCGAGGACCGTTCAACACACATGCCTGGATATAGGCCGGTTCTGACTTTTGAGCCTGCATGTAAATTCCGGTGTGGCCGATTTTTGGTAATCTGCACGAGAGATATTGCCTCATAAACAGAGAGAGAATATCGTTCTGTATCCATGTCTTGCCAGCGAGGAAAAATTATGTCGAAGTACATCACAATTCATACCAACTAACAAAACATAAAAGGTTATCATTACTGCAGTGCCTTATGTTTTCGATCTCATGGTCTGAAAAGCAGAGAAGAACCAAGTCTGAGAACGACGAGGCCACAGAAAACCGTAATACCAGCACCTCAAGTCGAGGCACCGAGTCTCACATCCTGTAAAGACGCCTTCTCCATCTTGGCTCTCTAAGCTCCAACACATGTTGTAATAGAGGGCCAGGCATTGCACTGATGCACCTCCCCCAGGCCGCCATGCCTGACCGCTGCGTGGATCTGCTGCGGTGACGTCTGCAAGTTTTAGTCCATGGTTTCTCGGCGAGTTCGCTGATCACGCTCACCAACTCCTGGCCACGTGACCGCTGGCCTATTACGAGAGCTCGCTCGCGCTCGGCCGCCTCGGGGCCCTCACTTGGATCATCCAATGTGCCTGACAACATCACTTTCTGTCGGGCTACAGCGACTAGAACAGGCCCATCTGTCGTAATAGTGAATTACACCCACTTGTCAGAGAGGAGGACTTTGGCTGCTCTGAGAGAATGACCGGGCTCGTGACTAACCGGGCCGGAGCACGGGCACACGAGGTCTCTCTGGAAAGAGCCTGTTCAGACAGGATGCAATGATCTGTTGACTATGTGGTAATGGGGTGTGTGTGGTGCTGTGTGTTTGTGTGTGTGTGTTGTATGTGTGGTATGTGTGTGTTGTGTGGGTGGCGTGGTGGTGCGTGGGGTCGTTGGTTTATTTATATAGATTCTGGCATACCTAGTCCAGGCATCAGGCACACATTTCTCATCCTACTCTTCCGTGCGACCCTCTGTAATCCACACAAATCAGTAGAGCCAGAAACGCAGCAGAGAGAAGCTTCCATAGTTGCCTCACAGTTCGCTAGACTTGGTTAATCGACAGGCAGCATCTCTTGCTGATGTTGACAAACCTACAGAGCCATGGCAATTCGAGATCACACACGCCCACATCAAAAGCGGTGTTGTTTCAAATCCTCAATGGAACCGTACCGTGGGGTGCTGCTGGACTAATCCAGCCGAAGACCTAGCCTCCATAAAGAGTCCTTAAATTCTGTTATGTGGTTTAGATCTCCCTACAGCACATACTTCACACGTTGCTCCAAATACTCGAACCCACTGATGTCGGGCACCGCCTCGAACTGAAATAACCTGCTAGACAAAGCTTTCACAAATGTAAATAATGAAAAGAATGGAAGGCTACTTTTTCTAATTAACAGATGACCGGCAAAATCTTGCTTGTCCCTCAAAAATAATAATAACCGGAGCTTAGAAAAAAATGTAATGATAAGAGGCAAAGCGCGGCAAAAAATGACAACTATTTCCCCGTCACAGAGGTGACTTCTCTACCACCATTCTGCCTTGCGGTGCTCGGCCGAGCGTGAAGGTGTGGATGTTCGAGGTCTCCCGCGCGACTTCGCTAGAAGCCTTCCGTATAAGAAGTAAACAAACTAAAACACCACGGTTTGGTAACATGGAGGTGTGTTCAGGGTGAGCAGGCGCTGGGGCTGTAAATTGAGAGGGCTCGGGGACCACGGTGTGGTGTCACGGTGCGCAGGGTGGCACTTAATTGTGCCCAGTTGAAGATTGTTACCCCCAACACAGGGTGGGCCTCAAATAAATATGGAGTTGCTGACGGATTGCGTTGTGTTTTGGTCAGTTTCTATAGTCAGTAACCATCGCGAGACCACTCCGCTGGAATCCTCTAACCAGTCTAAGCATCCTGTAAGCTATCACTGCTCATGTGCAATCGAGGTAGTGAAGGACCGCTCGTTTGGAGCGGTAGAATCAATGATTCGGTGGTGTGTGTTTGTGTAGTGATGTCCGTTGGTGGTTGTGTGGTAGTTGTTGTATGCTCTGTGTGCTGTCGATTGGTGTGTTGTGTGGTGATAGTGTCGCTGTAGTAGGATGGTGTGTGGTGTTTGGTTTGCTGTAGGGTTAGGGTCTGAGTAACGGTGATGGAAGGTCTACTTAATGATATGGTGGTCGTTGTACCTTAATATATGGATAGTACTCTCACTTCTCTCTGAATCTGCTCTTCTCTTGCTTCTCTCTGAAGAGCGAGCTCCAATGTTCACATTCAACTCCTATAATACTTAGATATGCCTTCTCTTCTCCACTAATCCATCAACAACTCCTAAAAAACATGAACCTGTTGCGCTCCATTTGTGTGATTAAGATCAAACTTGGTCGTAATATCGCGACAATTCAACCACCTCACACACAGCAGCACAACACGATCGAGCACACACACACAACAAAAGCACAATTAAGGATACAATATTTGTGCCTTCACACAACACACACCACACACAACACTGACACAACACACACACACAACACAGCGAGCGAGCACAGCAAACACACACACACAAACACTGGACATCTAAACAAATACAAGCCGCCAAAGTCAAACTAGGAGGCCTTAAATATGAGGACAAATAAAACAAAGTGATAAATGTAACAGTGACCGTCTCAGAGCGCATCTCATGATACAACAGCCCCTAACCCTGAGCCCAGTGAACGATAGGGACTACTCTCTCCACTCCTAGTAGTGGAGACAGGGCCCTGAGGGGTCTCTCCCTCAGGGATGGTCCATGAGGGGTCTCTCCATCAAGGGCCGGGCCAGGAGGGGTCTCTTCCTCCATGAGGGGTCTCTCCGTCCAGGGGTGGGCCAGGAGGGGTCTCTCCTTCCAACAGGGGTCCCTCCCTCCATGAGGGGTCCCTCCCTCCATGAGGGGTCTCTTCCTCCATGAGGGGTCTCTTCCTCCATGAGGGGTCTCTCCCTTCAGGTCCATGAGGGGTCCCTCCCTCCATGAGGGGTCCCTTCCTCCATGAGGGGTCTCTCCCTTCAGGAGGGGTCTCTTCCTCCATGAGGGGTCTCTCCCTTCAGGAGGGGTCTCTCCCTCCAGGTCCATGAGGGGTCTCTCCCTT
Source organism: Melanogrammus aeglefinus (assembly GCA_900291075.1). NCBI lineage: Eukaryota > Metazoa > Chordata > Actinopteri > Gadiformes > Gadidae > Melanogrammus > Melanogrammus aeglefinus. The sequence goes on along the minus strand of OLKM01003072.1, from coordinate 9,555 downwards.
CAGGAGGGGTCTCTCCCTCCAGGTC